>SKCR01002810.1:0-26917 GCA_019454045.1 Zanthoxylum bungeanum | reverse complement strand
GGGTTGTAATTTGATTCAAAGAAATGCATACATATATTTAGAATTTATATATGTTTATTTTATAATAAGTGTTGTGATTGGTTTTGAAATTAAAATAGTTTTTGGTGATTTTAAAGTGTTTTAAGGGGTTTTATTTTTAGAAAATAAATTTTTTAAAAAAAAGTGTTTGGACTGCTCTCGGCCAAATTGGCCGAGAGCATGGCGCTGTAGCGCCACAAAGTGGCGCTGCAGCGCCACGCATGCTGCCAGCAACATGCTGCGCAGGCAGCATGTCTTGCCCCAGTTAGTATCACGGGTCCGAAAATTTTTGAAATTTGTCCAGTTTTTTATCCCGATGATTTTTCCGGATCCAGATTTATTTCTAATTTTCCCTAAAACACATGAAAAATAAAATATTATATTTTATTAATTATTTAAAATACACCCATGCTAGATATTCACGGGTTTGACCCACTTCCACTACGGGGGGCACCGATTCTACCATAGGGGTTCCACAACTACCCCAACAGATGTCTGCTTACTAAGTAGAAACTTGTTTTTTTTTTTAAATAAAAACACAAACTCCAGTGCTTTTAGGTGATGCCTCCAACAAACTAGAGAACTGAATATTATAAAATTTTCACTTTCAACCCATGATCATATGTTATCATATATGTTGATAATACTTGTCAAATGAGCATGTGAAAATCAAATTTAAACAATTTCATGGAGAATTCACAAATTTAAATAATTCAAAAGAAAATGAACAAAGATAACTTGTTAAGAAATAACTTTTAAAAAATAATTTTTTATTTTAATTTTTTACACATAAAATAAAATAATTTTTTTTAAAAAAAATAAATAAAAGCATTCTAGTCAACTATTCATTCTCCCCAATCAAATTGAGACATGTTCCCCAATGTCTAAATATAAAGAAGTAAAGTTTAGAAGACATCACCTGATTCTTGTGGTATTGACAATTGAATCTACAACACTGCTACTAAAAAGAAATGTTATAGCTTAAAAAAATCAAAATAGTAAATTGAAATGTAGTTATGATTGTGGCTCACATCTTCCTCTGGTTTTACGTCCAGTAACGGCTTAAAAGCCCTCTATGGATCGATGATATGTTTCCCATCCAATTTTCTTATAAATCGGCAAATAAATTTTTTTAAAGTCAGATTTCCGAGACTATAATTTAACAAAGTATTTTTTTTTTTACAAAATAACAAAAAATATAAAAGTTTTTTAAATAAAAAACACACAAAAATATAAGAGTGAAAAAATACAATAATATTAAATTATTATTCTATTTATTAAATTTTATTCCTCGGCAATGTCGCTAAAAACTTGACACACTCACAAAGTGGTTCTTTACTCACAAGTATAAGAGTGTCGAAGTAATAAAATAACCTAGTAAGTCCGGGGTCGATCCACATGGAATAAAATTAATAGGATAAAATAATAATTCAACTAATAAAATAAAAAAAAATACTATGGTTAGGGGATCCACTCTTGATATTTCAAATATAAATAATTTTTACTTTTTATAAAATATAAATTATAATTATTTCTCAATCAATTTATTTCATAATTATTAGGTATTAATTATGCCAACATATGTAATTCGTCTTGTCGATAATTAGTTCTGCCAAGTACTAAATATGCCAAAATATATAAAATCATTCATAAAGACGGTGATTATATTTGTCCATAACAAGTCATGTTAAGTACTCAATTATGTCAAATATATAAAACCACTCATATAGGCGGTACCATATTGTCTATAATTAATTCATATGTTTAATAGTCCACTCTCTCTCATTTATGGGGTTCAAATATTATCTGTGTCAATCGGGGACTGTCTACAGCTAGTCAAGAGTCCTCAATAAACTAGAAATATTATGAATTTTATTTGAGAAATAATCACAATTTATAAAATATAATATAAATAAAAATCACATATATTTTCATACCACTAGCTTCACCATTTACTCCAACATGATACAAATTAGCAGAATAATATATAAATAAAAATACTCATATTTTATTAATAAAAGAAAAATAAATTACAAAAAGAAAAAATACACACAAGAGTTCATCACACAAAGTCTCAAGATAGACATATGAGAAATTTTTGTTGAAGAATGAAGTGTTAAACATCTTATATTTATAGAGGATGTCGAGCACCTCTACAAATTAATTTCCCTGCATACATTTTATTTTCATTCATTTTGTATGCATACATTTTATTTATTTGATTTGTCATTACATGTGTCATTGCATGTAAATTATTTGCATGTTTTGACAAATTCTCCACCTTTCTACCGAAAGGTTGAGGTAATTTTTATTTTTTTTATTTTTTGTTTATGTTTTTAATAATTACATATAACACACTTTGGATTTTTGATCAATTTCGATCTTGAAAATTTCAGAACTATAAACTCTTGCAAAAATATCAAAGTTGTAGATAATTGAGTTTTCTTTCATCTGGAACTGAAAATTACCTCAATCCGATATCGCAGTAAAAAGTTATGGTCAAAATACAAAAATTACGCAAGATTGGAATTTCCGAAATTGTACATTATTAGAACACCTTTTTAAGTTTCTAGCCTCAAAAGTCTATAGTATTGTTTCACATACATAAGAAATAAAAAATCACAATAAAAATATATAAAACATAAATTTAATTATTATTTCACAAATGTGCTAAATTAAGGGGATTAATGAAACTAATATTGTAAAATGATTAATTTTTCTTTTAATAAATGTGTATTTTTTAGTGTTCATCACAATACACATAATTGACAGTCATTTTATGAATGTATGTAAAAAAAAATATAGTCATAATGTGATTAAAGTCACAAATGTGACTTTACTTAATGTACTTGAGGGTTGGTAATATAACTGAGGGTCAGCAAATGACTAAGGGTTGGTAGTGTGACTGAGATAACTAATGTGACTAAAATCACAAGTTTGACTAAGGATCAATTATATGATTGATGTCACAATTGTGGTTGTGCTTAATGTGACTGAGGGTTGTCATTGTGACTGAGGGTCGACACTGTGATTGAATGTTGGTAACGTGACTAATGTCACAATTGTGACTGAGGGTCATTAATATGATTGGCATCACAAATATGACCGAGGATCGACAATATGAATAAGGTCACAATTGTGACTGTGTTTAATGTGTTGTTGGTCGACAATGTGACTAAAATAACTAATGTGATTGATGTCATAAATCTGACCGATGGTCGACAATGTGACTGATATTACACTTATGATTGTGCTCAATGTGATTATGGGTCGATATTGTGACTAATGTAACAAATGTGACTGAAGGTAAGTAATGTGACTGAGACACACATAACACAACTTTCAGTTACTAATGTGATTGAGGTAAAAAAAAAATGATTATGACGGAAGTCAATATGAAATATATACAGCGCAACATCTTTAGGGTAATTTTGACCTCACGCAAGTTCGAATTTGAGAAATGTTTGTTAATGAAAGTTATAAGTATGTATATCAAATGTATGCTTATTTTTACCGATTATGATTTAAATTATGGACAAAATATATATGATTGTTTGAAAATGGTTAGTTTGAAATCATAATTATAATTCTCTTATAAATATAATGGTCATTTTTTATTTTTATTTTTGTCGAAATATATCCACATTTTATATTTTTTGAGATATTTACATTTGATTTTGAAAATTATGCAACAAGCGCCCCAATCTTACATGAGGCAATGAAATTTCATAATGATATATATATATATATATATATATTTATTATAAAATAAATTTACATATCTATATTAGCTAATTCTAGAAAAATTAATTTTGCCAATACATCAAACAAGTCTTTGGCCTACTTTCACCCATATTAAAAAAATAATAATAATAACAAACAAATTTGTACTAATTTATTTTAAGAATACTTATATACCCAAAAAAAAAAAACCATAACAAAGCAAATTTTATATACTATTTTATTTTCAAAAACAACATATTAAAAATGATATCAAACATTCCCTAAGCTTTTGTTCTCCAATGCCACTTATTATTATATTAAAACATTATAGATATATGAATGTCATGCCTTTCTAAATATGTAGATTGTATTGCTCAAAGTACATTTAGGAAAGTTAAATTTAATAATAATGGATTAGCTAGGCATTGGTCCTACACATATATCATGCTTTATTTTTATAATTGTAAGTCATGATCTAATTGACATTCAATCTCATGGTCCAAAGTTTGCATATTATATGCTTTGACTTCCAACTTTACAAGTATTAAATGAAAAATGAATGTAATAATGGAGAAATGTGATTAAATGTATGTTTGGGATCGCATTGTTTTCCAAATAATCACTTTGTGAATAATTTTGTGAGATGTTTGATAAATCTAGATTTTATAAAAGTCTCTTATAAAATTATTTAACAACTTTTAAAATTTATGCACATATAAAATTATCAAGCTGGACTCATAAATTATTTACTATTTATGTATTGTTAGATCACTATCACTTTCGTCCCCAATAAATGTGGCTTGGTAGTAAATAACTTAAAATTTGATTGTCAGATTTTGGGTTCGAGTTCAGGGGATGTATTTCTTGTAAGAACTTGCGGGCAGCCGGAGATTTTACCTACTCCGTTTAAACTCATGTCAGATGATTTAACAGCAGAGTTTCCAATGTTTCCGAAAAAAGATCACTGTCACTTTCATTAATAATTAATGCATACTAAATTAAATTATTTTGAATGTTATGGTTAACAGTTAATCAAAGTTGGCCAATGGTCGGTCAATGCCAAAGGATATTTTTGATTTTATACTTAATCATACTATTAATCGTATATCTTAATATTAATATTTTTATGTTAATTATTAATCATGTTATAATGGTATTTTTTAAAGTAAATGTTATTATTGGTATTTTTAGTATTATATTTAACAAATATTGATTCTCAAATAATTAGTTTCCCAAAAATTATAAAATGGTGCTTTTCAAAGTCAATACAAATTCTGATTATTTGAGAATTAGATTTCTTAATAATCACTTTTGGAAATGATTTACCAAACATAATCACTTATTTAATAATGCAACAAAATAACCAACAACTCAAATTTTATTTTTGGATCCATCATTATGCTCCCTTTATTTTTTATTTTATTTTTCTCTTTTGCACAGAAAAACAAAGAGCAAATAAATGCCATGTGTGTAAATAATAATTGAAGATATAATTGACTAATTGTGGCCGTCAATTCAAGCTAACAACTAATAAATTAAATTTGTAGATAAATTAATATCATTAATTGTTATTTTTTATTTTTAATATCTACCGATAAATTGTACAAGATCGTGACTTGAGTTTAAATAGAATCGCCGTTTATTTAAGTGTAGAACTCGTTGTATGTTTAGAAGCCACTCAATATAAATATGTCAATAATTTATTTATTTTAATTTTTGAGGGGAAAAAAGCTAGTAAAACAATTATTGACAACTAATCTTCTACAAATCGGAGTATCGAAATCAGCTTACCTGCACCTCAATTAATTTCGGGATCTATAATATGTGATAATTGAGGTATCCGAATCAGATATATTTAGTGAAATTTGAGTCTTAAATTTGAGATTCGACTGAGAATGAATAAACTATTCAAACTCAAAACCTTTATCAGGAATACAAGCCCTCGGTTCCTCAACTGGCTTTGCAAATGGAAAAAAAAAAAGGGTTAAATTTCAAAATATAAAATCAATGCAGTCCAAATCAGAAAATAGTTTCTGATACAATTTTGTTAATTTACGGACCGTTCAATTGATAGCTCTGGAAACGGAATATTAAATTGTAATGAGGGAGTAATTGCGACCAAAATGATAACACGATTTGGACCCAAAGTTTTTCTCACATGAGTCCCTAATTTTTGTCAAAAAGATAAAATGGATCATGACTTATTACAATCCATCATTTCCGTCTTTATTTTAAGGCCAATCACCCCTTAGCGAAAGGGTCAGAGTACTCAGTAGCACATTCCCCAGATTTTGAGAGAGTGAGTTTGACTCTTTCCATAATTCCATTGTCTAAAGCGTTGGAGAAGAATTATCATAACAATAATAGAGTATGTCATCACCAATTTCTAAATATAAAATTTTGGATTTTGTTATAGGATTTGCATATGAGTGTAGCCCTGACTGCGGTTTAGTTTCGGAATTGAACCAATGGTTTCGGTTCCTGCCAAGGGAGGAATCGGAATCGAACAATACAGTGTATGGTTCGGTTCGATTCCAATAATCAATTTTAGGAATCAGTTCTAACTTCTAAGTTTAAGGATTTGATAATTTATTTTATTGTATACATAATACACAATTACAACTCATTATATAACAATTGTAATTGAAATTGAATTTAATTCCCAATCGATTACTTGTTGTCGGTCGTTTCAGTTGTTGTTACTTGAGTTCATTCGAAGTCGAATAAATAATAATTACTCTCTCTGATATTTTTTTGGGATCTCACCCTTAGGTTTGGACGAATCGTCAAGACATGCTTGAGCCTCCAATGATTTTGGGCTCATGCTTATACTCCCTCCACCACTAAACGTTTGTTCAACTGCAACTGTTGACATTAGAGATGTTAGAATATCCTTAGCAATTGATTCTAAGATTGGAAATTGTATGGCGTGTTGTTTCCACCATTTTAAAATGTTAAAGTTTGCAGTTGTACCTGTACTATCACCTATCACAAAAGAAGTTGTTAGATAAACATCAAATTTGGTCTTGCGGTTGGTTGGCACTTGTTACATGCTGTTCGGTCCGGTGTTTCAATTTGTCGGTTTAGTTTCGCGGTTCAATCCGGTAGTTCGATTCGTCGATTCGGTCTTGCGGTTCGATTTGTCAGTTCTGTTCTTGTGGTTCGATTTCGGTTCGGTTAATTAATTTTAGAGAATCGGAATCGAACCAGTTCTTTGACGGTTCGAAACCACCGAATCGTTGACCGGTTTGGTTCAGGTCCTGAGCCGGTTTGGTTCCGAACCGCGGTAAGACCTATATGAGTGCATTTACAGTAACAAACAATCAAATCCAATTATATATAATTTTTTCAATTAACACGAAATTTATATTTTATACTAAAAATAGACTTAATTCAGTTCCATTATGTAACTTAATTTCATTCAAAAAAAATTTCATTATGATCGATTAATTATCATGAGACTAAAATCATTTTATTAACATCTTAATTTGGATTGAGTCTTAAATATTTTTAAATAATTATTGGAGCTGAATTTTCGAATTTATAATTATTTTATTCGTGATAATATATGATTGAATCTTATGATCTCTTTTATTTCATGGATGTTTAAAAATTTGGAAAAAAATTGGCCTGAGTAAAATCGGTTTCGGTTCCGCGTGAAATCAGAACCTATCCAGAAAAATCGGTTCATAACTAAGTGAAATTAGAATCTACCAAATTAAATAGGGTACCCTATTAATCTGTTCCAATTCGGTTTCGTGTGGAACCGAAACCTACTTGGAAAAAATCGATTCCAATTCCGTTCCGATTCGGTTCTGATTTATCCTATTTATTTATTATTGTCAAACTTTGAAAATACAATTATTTCTCACACTTGAATATTACATAATATTCCTGGCAATTATCCATACAGAAATAAAATAATAAATAAAACTGCATATTACATAATATATTTGACTCAATGCATAATATTATTGTAAGAAGTGTCTGTATTTAAATTGAGTTATGAAATTGTGTTTTAATTGAATTATGAAATTTGGTTTTAATTTGGGTTATGAAATTGAGTTTTTAAAACTGATTATGAAATTGAGTTTTTTAATTTGGGTTTAATTTTGTTCCAAAATTAGTTCTAAATTCGGTTCCCAAAATAAGTTTCGGTCCGGTTAAATGGTCTGATTCTGGTTCGATTCCGTCCATGATAGAATCGGAACCAAACCATTTAAATTCGGTTCTTTTATCGATCCGATTTCAACCAGTTCCGATTCCAAACTCGAAAAATCAATCTATTCCGGATAGAATCAGAATTAGTGCTCACCCAACCAACAATAGTCAATTGTCCCCATTTCAAAGGACTTCTATGGTGGAATAAAAAAAAAATAGAAAAATAAAGTTGGTGAAAATTTTCTGAAAACCATTGGGTTTTCTTGGAGGACCTTTTTTTTTTTTTTTTGAAAGATTTTTTGGAGGACTTAAATAAGAAAATAACCCTTTTGGACTGAATACGACGTGGCAAGAGAAGGGACCCACAAAAGACGAAATTTTGACTGAAGACGTTGAATTGCACCTGTCACGTCACTTTAAAGACGTTTTGACTGCGTGCGGGCAGCGGTCAGCCCTATTCGGATAGCCCTCTCTTCACTCTCTCTCTCTGTCTCTGCACGCTTTCACTCAAAAAATAAATTATTAAAAAAATAAAAATAAATGGTATATAACATTAACATAACTAGTCCCTCTGTCTCTATCTCCATCTATTGACTGACACACACAAACTGGCTAATTGTTAGAAAGTAAAAACCCAGAAAAGGAAAGTGTTTTTTTTTTTTTTTAAAAAAAAATTTGGTGTGTTGTGGTAAAAATATAATACCAAGAATAAAAGGTAGCTATATTGAGAAATTTCTGATTTTTTTGATGGGTGAGATCGAGATTTGATATGATGTGATTTTGGGAAATGATGGTGGAGAGATTGATGGGATGGTGTGTTCTTGGGGTTTTGTTTATTGTTTGGATCTGAAGATACTGACAGAGTGAAAAAACGCTCTAAAATGAAGATAAAGTTTTGGGCTTTGTGTTTGATCTTGGTGGTCCATTCATCATGGCTTGCTTCTGCTAACGTGGAAGGTCTGTATGTTGCTACTTATGTATCTATTGTGTATGTTCTTGTTAAAGTTTTTTTTTTCGTATTTTTTTATAATCTTTTTTTTTTTTTGTGTGTGGATATTTTGCTCTTTGTTGATTGTTGCAAATGGGTTGTTTGCTTTTTTGATTATTTTTTATTTGGGTAGTGAGAAATAGGAATGCTTAGTTAGCTGAGTGTGCTTATTTAAGTGATTGTGAGTGTTGTTTTGAGATTATTTAAATAATAATAATTGTGTTTGTTTTATCTTATTCCCGATACTTGATTAATTTATGATAATGGTGTTGAATTTAGTAGAGATATAATCTCGTGGATGTACTTCAATTATGTCTTATAAGGTTTCCTTTTCCTTTTAAGAAAATGCAATGTGTTTTATGGGTTTTTGAGAGAATGTATCCTAAGAGATTGCTTTTTGATGAAGGCCTCTATGCAAGTTCTTGGAATATTTCCTTACTGTTGGGTGGTTGTGTACTTTGGGATACATTTAGGGATGAGTGGGCAAGACTGTGACATGTTCCTGTTCGTTTGCCTCTGACATTAGTTTCCCTAATTGTGATTTTTTAGAGAGAGAGAATGGATTTTGAACATGAGATTGCATTCTCAAGGTCTGGATTTGGTTCTGAGTGTTGTAACTTGTTGACAGCCCCTTATTGTATTGGCTTTAATCTTGGAACAGGTGATGCATTGCATAGCTTGAGGAGCAACTTAAATGATCCTAACAATGTCCTGCAGAGTTGGGATCCTACCCTTGTCAATCCCTGCACATGGTTTCATGTTACTTGCAATAATGATAATAGTGTTATAAGAGTGTAAGTTCTCCCAAGTGCATGCTTATGATGCAGCCTTCGTAACTTTTTAAATTTGTTATATTATTCATTTGGCAAGCACATGTTATATGATGCCTCTTTCAATGTAATTTTTCAGTGATCTTGGAAATGCAGCTTTGTCTGGTCAACTAGTTTCTCAGCTGGGCTTGCTCAAGAATTTGCAGTATTTGTATGTTTATGCTTCACGATTTGAACTTATACGCTATTTCTTCTTTTTCAGATAATTGCCCCTGCTACATTATTACTTTGTTCTCTTGTGATGAGTTCATAACTTCATATACACTCTTTCTTGACAACTCTGCACATTCTTCTTTATGTCGAAAAGAAATGGATTAAGTTGTTGGGAAAAAAGGCATAAGCTTCATTGATGAGTTGATAGGAAGTGTTCGCTCACTTTATATTTAGCTAGCTAGATTTGGATCATGTTGGCGTTTAACCTGAAAACCATTTTTCTGCATCTCCAGCTTATCAAACATGATATATACTTGGTTTTATTGTTGAAGAAATTAATTTGGCCTGCATAGTATGATCATATTTTCTTATCAATATATTCAACCTTTAGTATCATTTCTTAAAATATTCATATTAGTGTGCTGTTGCGGAAATTGGAAAATAGTGTGTGAACATCATATTCCCCTTTGATCAGAGCAAGGAATTTGGTTTTGGATTGAGAATCGATGAATATTGTTAGTGCAAATCATCAGGATGCTAGTCTTGTTATCTTACACCTGACATGGCCTATCTTTTTTTTGGACCGTTCCATGTACAAGTCATTAACCTATGCGGTTTGTAACAGAGAACTCTACAGCAATAACATAAGTGGACCAATTCCTAGTGACCTTGGGAATTTGACTAGCTTGGTGAGCTTGGATCTTTACCTCAACAGTTTCACTGGTCCAATCCCAGCCACATTGGGAAAGCTGTCAAAGTTACGATTCCTGTAAGCATGCTACTCTATGTTTGTATTTTTTCGTATATAGAATGCTTATGTAATAACTAATCAATATGTATTCCAATCAAAGAAGAAAACCTTATTCCTTTCTAGTTTTTGGATTTTGAACTTCATATAAATGAGGTTTAAAAGAGTCTTCACGTAAAATTTAATATCCGAATTAGGGGTTTTGAAAGGTATTTAAGAAATGAAAGTTCATTCAATTTCGTTTTAATCAGTGAACTTTTTGAAACTTGTATTGAAAAAGCAAATATAAAACGAAAGACTTCTAGGATTGAGGGTAATATTCCGGTGGCTGCTTAATTGTATTATTATTGGTTGTTTTAGTTCTTAACTATTTTTGGTTCCTTGAAACGTTTGTGCAAGGATAGTCGGCTTAACAACAACAGTCTGTCAGGTCCAATTCCTATGTCATTGACTAATATCTCCGCTCTTCAAGTGTTGTAAGTGTCGATTTTCCCTCTCTCCCTCTCTGAGGCATCAATATGATTTCATGAAATGAAGTGTTTCCATTTGCATTATGGGACACAGGGATCTATCCAACAATCGGCTTTCTGGGGTGGTTCCAGACAATGGCTCCTTCTCATTATTTACTCCAATCAGGTTTTGTGCTAATAAATTGAACATCGCTCATATTGACCGGTTGATATGTATGCTTAAGAACTTATTCTGTTTGCAGTTTTGCTAACAATTTGGATCTATGCGGCCCAGTTACCGGACGTCCCTGCCCAGGATCCCCTCCATTTTCTCCTCCTCCTCCATTCGTCCCATCACCCCCAATTTCTTCGCCAGGTAGTCTTGTAATCAATATTGTTTTTAACTTTTCAGTTTCAGATAGTGCTTTACAATTATACTTTTATTTTTCACTGCTAGTGATCTTGTAGCTCCCTCAGTCTTGAAGTTGAAATGAAGTGAATCATCCAATTGCATATTGAGTTTCACTAGATGAAGTTGAAAAGTTATTTTTTTATAGTCGTAGAATTGAGTATATGGATGACCTCTGATTCATAGATATCAAAGGCGTGCCTCAAAAGCGCCTAGGCGCGCCTCAGGTTCAAGCTCAGACCATTGTGCCTCGTGATGGGTCAGGCCAGGTGACCTTCATCAGGCGCGCACTTAGGCACAATGGCGCATGCTTTTGAGACGCGCCTAGGTGTGCTTCATAAAAATGTGAGCAAACCCCTACTCGAATTGATTAATCTAACCCGAAATCAAGCTGTATAATATTTTTTTTTAAATTAATTAAAATAGGTTTTGAGGTGGGATTTAAATTTTGACAAACATATAAATATGTATTATCAGTATTTGTATTATTGTAATTATTTTTGATATATTTTCAGTGATTTCTCTTTATTTTAGTTGATTGGATACTTATATTTTTCTTTTTGCAATTTGCGAATTGCGACTCACCTTCATCAGGTGCGTGCCTCAAGGCGTGTGCTTAGGCCCTAGGACCCTTTGCGCCTTGGTACACCTTGCGCCTTTAACAACACTGCTCTGATTTTGATAAACATTTTTGAACATTTTAATTCAAGGTTTTTCATGGTAATGGTGACTTATGGGGGAGAATTATCCTCACATATTCTCACTTATTATTCCATTCATCAAATTTTAGGTGGGAATAGTGCTACTGGAGCAATTGCTGGAGGTGTGGCTGCTGGTGCTGCCTTATTGTTTGCTGCCCCTGCTATAGCGTTTGCATGGTGGCGTCGTAGAAAACCTCAAGAATTTTTCTTTGATGTACCAGGTATGTGATGTTGAAAATTGAGTATATTCTAATTTGTTTGATGAATAAAATCTTCAACTGTTTTGTCTCCTTGCAGCTGAAGAGGATCCTGAAGTTCATCTTGGGCAGCTTAAAAGATTTTCACTGCGAGAATTACAAGTTGCAACAGATAGTTTTAGCAATAAAAACATTCTAGGTAGAGGTGGATTTGGTAAGGTCTACAAAGGACGCCTGGCAGATGGTTCACTTGTAGCTGTAAAAAGATTAAAAGAAGAGCGTACACCTGGTGGGGAGCTACAGTTTCAGACAGAAGTAGAGATGATCAGTATGGCTGTACATCGTAATCTCCTACGCTTGCGTGGCTTCTGTATGACACCAACTGAAAGGCTGCTTGTTTATCCCTACATGGCAAATGGAAGTGTCGCATCTTGTTTAAGAGGTAAAACCTTCTGGCATGGTATACATTTATCAATTGGTTCTAACTCCTAGCTGCTTTTGATGTGGTCTCTTCTGTCATCACCTTATGAGATGATATCCTGTATTTATCATTAACCACTTTTAAATTTTATTAATGCTTTTTTTTTTGTAGAACGTCCACCATCACAACCTCCTCTTGATTGGCCAACACGGAGACTGATTGCTTTGGGTTCTGCTAGGGGTCTTTCATATTTGCATGATCATTGTGATCCAAAGATCATTCACCGTGATGTGAAAGCTGCAAATATTTTGTTGGATGAGGAGTTTGAGGCTGTTGTTGGGGACTTTGGGTTGGCTAAACTTATGGACTACAAGGATACCCACGTCACTACTGCTGTCCGTGGTACCATTGGACATATAGCTCCAGAGTACCTTTCCACTGGAAAATCTTCGGAGAAAACTGATGTGTTTGGCTATGGGATTATGCTTCTAGAGCTAATTACTGGACAGAGGGCCTTTGATCTTGCTCGACTGGCAAATGATGATGATGTCATGCTGCTTGATTGGGTATGCATTCCCTATATTTTTATAAATGTTACCTTATTTGCTTCACTGTTATCTGCCTTTTCCTTTCCTACCAAAGGAAATCACATCTGAAATTTTAAGGATTTTAGGGAATTATATGGATAAATCTTCAGATGAAGGCTTTTGCTTATTTTACCTGTACTACCCTTGTTAAAAAAATGCTTTAGACCATAAAGCTCGGGACTTCTGATGCAATCAAGTATGGTTTCAGGTAAAAGGACTTCTCAAGGAAAAGAAGTTAGAAATGTTAGTTGACCCTGATCTCCAGAACAATTATGTGGAAGCTGAGGTGGAGCAACTTATCCAGGTCGCATTGCTCTGCACACAAGGCTCTCCTATGGACCGGCCCAAGATGTCAGAAGTCGTGAGAATGCTTGAAGGTGATGGCTTGGCAGAGCGGTGGGATGAGTGGCAAAAGGTGGAAGTTCACCGCCAAGAATTAGAACTAGCCCCACATCCTAATTCAGATTGGATAGTTGACTCAACAGAAAATCTTCATGCGGTTGAATTATCGGGTCCAAGGTAACCCTGGCACAGCTACAAGTAAAGACAGGAAAGATATATTACCTTTTCTTTTTTTCTTCTTTTTTTTCCTTAACATAAGCCTTTTTCTTTTTTAATTTAAAGATATCCTGATTTCTATTATAAGCACATTCCACATTGTAGTCATTACCCGTGCATATGAGTCACTTTGTTAAGGTGCAATTTGTATCACCAGCCGCAGTTTAACAGACTCCTTGATGTTTCTAAATAGACGGGAGCTATGGCAGCGCTTTTTAATCAATATTCTAATTTTCCTTGCAATATGCTTTAATGATATGAGAAAAGGTCAGAGGAGTTTGCTGAAGGTCCATCCTGGAAATTCCCATGGTTCTGAAAAATTTATTCTTCCAGTTTAATGTACATGTATTGTAGAATTTTCTGCTAAATGAACTGGCTACTCAACTCCATTAAAGCTTTAAAGTGACTGATCCTACTATTGCTTTAGAAAAGCTTGTGTATGAATTTTTCCCCTCTTAAATTGAATTTGGATTCAATGTTGCACTTGGTTGTGTTAAATATTTCATAATTTTTTTGTCTCGCGTGTTCTAATAGCAATGTATGTTAAAATTACTTATATTTAAATTGTTATCTAATAACTGCTGATCAACATTTGTAAAAAATTCATTACAAAACTCAACACCAAATCCAAATCTTTGAATTTAATCAAATTGGTTTTATTATTTAAGGACAATTTGGTTTTACCATTGTGCTATTTATGAAACTGAATCAAGCTCATGCCAGTTCTTTTAGTTTAGTACATGTGTTGAGTTTTCTGCAAAATGAACTGGCTTCTCAACTCCAGTAAAGCTTAAAAGTGACTGATCCAACTATTGCTTTAGAAAAGCTTGTGTATGAATTTGCCCCCCTTGTGTTAAATATTTCATAATTTTCTCACATGTTTTAATAGTAATTTATGTTAAGATTTACTTTTATTTAAATTGTTATCCAATAATTACCAATCGGGTTTGTAAAAAGTTCATTATAAAACTTAACACCAAATCCGAATCCCTTCATTTAAGGACAATTTGGCCGTTTTACCATTGTTTGAATGAAGCAAAAATAGAAATAGATAAATAAATAAAATCATACAAGAAAAGACGTTTATTTCACATGATCATAAGCTCACGAGCATAAATATATAGCCTGATTGATCAAATTTCACAAATATACCAAGTGCTGTAATATAAACTTATCTCACTTGCATTAAATGGAAACAAGATTGAGCAAAGGTCTGGTGGACGTGAAGCTAATGGCTGGCTCTTGAATTGTCTGTGAAGGAATGAAAGTCAGATCCAAGATTTGGGTTCTGGGATGAAAATAAATTCGGATAGGAGAAATAGGAGTCATCATCCATTGAGATTGAGGTTATTCTCTGAGGCTGGTGTCGAATAGTTTCTTCACCAGAGACGTGATCATTTGGTGGAGAATAAAAATCCGGCAACTCTGACGCCCTTTGTTCTTCGTGAATTTGACGGAAGGGAGAATCTGAAATGGTATCAGGATCATTCAAAGAGCTTTTGTGATTAAAATGTTGATTTTCTGTTGTAGATGATTGATCAGAACCGTCAGTATAATATGGGTTCTCAGAGCCACTCTCAGGGACTGCATCGTTCTTCTTCTGGGTTAGCTCAGAAATTCTCATCTGTGCAAGACTAGCTGCTGAGCGAGCTGCTGCTGCTGCACGTTCTGCAGAGTCAGCAGCAGCCTGAGCGGCTGCCAAGACATCCTGCAAATCCACATTGGTTTCACTTTTCGTTTTTGAAATAGTGGGTGGTGAACTACTGTGTCTGGCAGAAAATGATGCAGAAGGTAGCGACGGGGGAGCAATAAATGGCACAAACTGTCTGTCTTTCTCGGCACTGACTGAATTGTCAGAAATTCCGTCCTTGTTAGCCACTGATTTTTCTTGCATCAATACCTCAGGTTCCATGTGTGGCAAATGGTCAGTAGTTTCGGTGTGTCGTGATCCTTCTTGAACAACTTCAGGGGGTGAGGTAGCTGGCATATGTGGACTTACTGCTGTCACTGAGTCAGCATTTATATTTGGCCGTAATGCTGCAGTAGGAACTTCAGGAAGAGCTAACATCTCAATGGTTATATCAGAATCAGGATGCTTATTCTGGGCTTGATCGGGAGCAGAATTTAATGTTTCATCATGTTTCTCTTCGGAAAGAGGCAGCTTAGCACCGCTGACAAACTGTGTGGGGCCGTTCTGACACAGAGAGAGGACACATGAGATAGGAAGATGACACGAGTCAAAGGTTGATGATATTCTTACCAATAGATCTTCTTGTGGTTTGAAGAACTCAGTTTCAGTGGCGGCTGGGTCCCAGTCTAACTCATGCTCCTCAGCAATTTCTTTCAGAAGCTTCAATCTTTTCTCGGCCGAAGGAGCACGGACAGAGAGAAATTCAATTAACTGCAGTTAAAATTTCATGAAAAATGACATAAAGAAGAAAAACATTGGAAAAATCATAAGCAGCAGTTATGTTCAACATAAAGTCCCTACGAAAACAAATTGTATAAGACCTGACGATTAACACCACAATCTGGCATGAGCTCAGTTGCAGCTGCAACAAATTCCTTGCCATATTTGGAAGCAAACAGTATCTGCACCTGCAGTAACTCTGGAAGATCAGCACATCTTGGTGCAGCAAAGCACACACTAGATATTGCTTCTTTCAAGTCAAGAGGACATTCCCTGCAGAATATTAGCAGTTAACATTTCATTGTATGAAAATGCTGTAAATATGAACTCTGAGTAACTTCAAAAACTCTAATAGCCAACAAAATATCTGGATTAAGCATTTGATGACTCTTAAATCTGGACTAAGCAATAATGATAGCCACATTAAATGAATTTAAAGAACTACGCAATGCCAGGAGCAGAGTAATCTCCAAAACGTTCAGGTACTATTAGTACTACTTGAATTGGCGTAAGCTTGATGTACTAGAAACCACAGTTCTTGCAGCAAAGCTGATGTAGTGCCTTCTACACATCAGCAGTTTACTACTCTCAGTTGCAAAAAGCCACTGATTATACTTAGAATATCAATTACTCCAACATTCAAGGAAACTGTCCACAATTAATATCCTTAAATCTCACTCATCAGAACTGACTCAATGTGCCTCCTTACACTCAAGAGATCCATATCGAAATATAATCCTAAGAAGTTATTACATAATGATATACTAAATGAAAAATACCAAAGTATTAATAGTAAAAAGCCAGTGGATATTCAATACCAATTAAATTAATAACCTTTGTGTTTCGATAATTGGAAGGCGGACAACAATAAGCTCGCAAAACAGCTCAAGGATCTCTTGAGCAGCCATCATATTCTCTTCCCTTATAATATGCTCTACCTGAAATATAACAAGCACTGCCCATATAAACATCTATCTAAAAGGCCATTTCCAAACATGAAAACAGTTTTAGTATTTCCAAAACAAACAGCAAATGGGGGGGAGATATACCCGAATGCGAGCAGTGGCTTCTTGGCCTGTCTCAAGAAGTTTGGCAATGTCGCGGCGCATTTGCTTAATCTGAACCTCTCTTCTGTTCCTAAGCAACTTTATGCGCGGAATCGCCAATTTCAGGAGGGTTTTGCTGCGAGTTAAACCAACATACACAAGCAATTCAATAAGTAATCAAATATATAATTCATGAACTTTTAACTGGCAAAAAGAATAAAAATCAAAACTTTTCCAAGACAAATTGAGAGAAATTAAAAGAAAAAAATACCATTTGGATCCTTTGAATCCCTTGTTGAAGAAAGAATCGAGCATCGAACAGGAACTGTAGTGTGTTTATCTTTGATTTTAATCGTTTCTAGATTTCACTGTGAGCTATATGATGATGATAGAACCAGAATTAAAAGATTGAATCTTATATATATATATATATATACATACACGCGCGCGTAATGGTGGAATGGAATCAACTGCTAGCATCAAGTCGTTTGCTTACGAAAGAAGAACAAGAGGGTAGGTTGGCGAAGAAGATTTTTAAACGCGGGTTTTGGTGTTTTGTTTTGGTCTTTGGATTATGACCTGTTTGTTTATAAATTTGTTTTCGTGGGCCCAAACACTGCCTTCTCTCTCTACTTCTGTTGCTTCTCGCGAACGTAACTTACGAAATGCCAATTAAAAAATGTTTTCCAAATGTAATTAAAAAATGTGTTACATTATGCGGATAAAATGGTTTAATTATTATAAAAATATATCATTATTTTTGTTGGGTGTTTTTGTGACGAAATATTTGAATAATACGGCAAGGGTAGAGAGAGAACTTATCCTTTTAGGAGGACGGGTGTTCTGAAGGTATTAGTTACTCCACGACCATGCATAGAGTTCGGGCCCGACTTCCCGAATCTGACCGACCAGATGATACAGCATGGTGCAGGCTTCATAGACCGACAATATCAGAGCAGAGACTGACCACTTTAGCCCGGTAGCTCAGTTCAGCAATATCTTCTTTTTTGAGTCAGAGAATGAGCTCAGACATTTTTGGGTCAGGACGGAGGTTAGTGTGGTAGTTCGGCATATCATTCGGCTGTCCTCATGACACCCGACGTGTGACCAGGGCCGTTTGGACTTCTCTCTGACATGTACCACCGTATGAGAGATCTTTACAGGCTGTCATCATAATTGTTGAGTGTGGCAGTGAACAAGACAGAGTGATGTGACAGGAAGTCAGATGTCAGGCCTGCTTTCGGCGGGGCAGTTGGGGCAGAGAGCCCGTCAATCAGCCGGAGATCCACGTGGCTGACGTCATAAAGATATGAGAATAGTGTTGTATTTCTCTTAGTATATAAAGTGAGAGTATTATCATTTGTTAGGGGATAGCCAAAAATCTCACGAAAAGTACCATTTTGTAAGACACAAGAAAAATGGCAAACATATCGGTGACATTAGACCACCTTTTAAAAGAGGTCGGCCGAGCTCGGTTTGGTAATAAAATTAACACTCTACTTTGTTCCCGTGGACGTAGGTTGGATTCACTCCGCCGAATCACGTAAACCCTATTGTCGATTTTGTGTTTGCTTCGTCTTTTGCCAAATTTGTTTTTGGTCCCCCATAACCAAACAAATTCACGGTTGAAGGAGGATGGTCCCGGGAGCACAATCCCGATATTGCCCTGGAACTAAAATCACTCGTCAACAGTTGGCGCCGTCTGTGGGGAACATAGCAAAAAGCAGCTTGCGTAGTAAGACAACGACGGAAGACGGGAACTATAGATCGTCAGAGAGTTCAACGACATAGTGGATGGAGAAAATGAAGGAAGACTTAGAGGAAAGAGAGAGAGCGAGCGGAAGCTGGTCAGAGCGGAAAGAGGAAATAGATCGCAGGAAGAAAGAAGGTTGACGATAGCGGCAAGAACGGGGTAAGAAAAACCCAAGGAGTTAGAACATCAATAGCTCTCCTAATTGAGCTGTAGAATGAAATGTAAAAAAGGTGACCAGAAATCACCGATTAGGACTGAGCTATAGAATGAAATGTAACGCTTGGGGGAAGCATACTCTGCATGCTACCTCTGGCGTACGAACAGACTCGTTCTAAAGAAGTTGTGGCAGTGGTTCGACCTACCAGATCAACGGCTTCTCAGTCCCGATGTTCCTCTTCAAGTGGTAGGCGAACCAACATGCCGGGGGTACTTGGTCAGTTTCAATGAGTGCCTCCTACATACTATGTAGTGGTCACTCCGAGTGGGAGGAAAGGAGAAAAATTTCACGGGGGCCACCAAAGACCATGAGAGAGGTTCTTGACCGAGCTCCGAAATTGTCCAGAGATGCTTATGGAGCGCTCGACACAAAGGGACCATGTTAGCATGGTTAGGAATTTCGGAATTAAGTTCAGACCAGAAGAACGCAATCAGACTGCAAGACAAGAACCAGAAAATTGTTGTAAAAACCTCTCTTGAAATGACACGCAAAGAGTTGTAAGAAGGGCAGTAGGTCCCTTGAATATGAATAAGACTTTCTCTTTTGAATTAAAAACTTGTCCACTTTACTTGTTTATTAATTGAATGCGAAAGCCAAGTTCAATATTCCTGGGATGTGCTTGGAGCGAAGGGGTGTTTAGTAGCTAGGAAGGACACCAAGCCCGTGGCACACCGATCCCATGTGTCATTATCAAACCTCCGGGTGGAAGTGTTCCGACATAGCTCCTTTCACTTTTGAGGATCCAGAACGCACCAAGGGATGAAGTACATGTGGGAAAAGCGCGAACCCCTCGTGGCAGGCCAATCCATGGTGTCATTATCAAATCCCCGAGGCCGGAGCGTTACTACCCTATGACTCGTATTTTTGAGGAACAACTCGGGTAAGCCGGACCCATGGAGGTTTCTGCCCCTGTGAGTTGTCAGGCCGATCCCGTTGAGAACCACCAGACACATGGCATGGGGACGGCCGAATGGCCTCCATGACCATTGTGACCTCGGGTAAACAGACCCAGGGAGATTTCTGCCCCTGCGAGTCGGCTGGTGAGTTCCGTTGAGAAACACCAGGTGCACAGCGCGGGGAAGGCCCTAGTGCCTCCGTGACTCTTGCAACCTTTAGGGATGGCGAACACGAGGAGGTTTTTTCCCCCGTGAGTTATCTGCATAACCGCCTCGGATCACGAGAAGCATATCATGAGGAGGTTTCTGCCCCCATAGCGTTTGCAGACTCCAGACCCGCCCAGCATGGGGAGGTTTCTGCCCCCATGGCTTTGGCCGCTCACCGATCCGTAGCTCGACTAGTCGGAACGCTGAATTGTAAGGTTCATAATTGTTGTTTTGGGAGGCATCAGACATGACGCTGTCTCGGGGAACCCGAGTTGCTATCTTTTTGAGTCTGTGTGGAGTCTGTGCTAAGTCACCTCCGATGTACTAACCTTGTCTTGTTTCCACTTTTTGTTTTTGCTGATGCCCGGTAAAGGGACGCCTGCGCCGGGATTGTTGGACAATTATGACCCATAGTGTCACTATTTGTAAAAGACATTGTGGTTTTTGTACAAATTAATTATGTGACAATGAAAATTGCTATTTTATCATTTTGTAATATATAAATGATAAAAGTCCTTATGATTAGTTCCGGATTATAAGATATGAGACAATATCAATCTACGAAGGTTTAATCATTAAATATCCATAGTCGTAGTATTATCGAGACTGGACATCGATAATGCAGAATAGACTAGTATTGCACTTGTGCGCATTGTGGAAGCATAACGACATAGTTCTCATATATTTAAGTATTGGATACTTATGCAAGTGTGATGAGAGGTTGTGTTTACCGATGGTACGGGAACAGCTTCGCTATGGATAGACTCCTCGAAATCACATTGGTAGTATGACTATGTGTCTATGAGAATCCGAATCAGGGTAGGTGTATTTGGTCTTAACCTGAGACTTGCATCGCTAATACTTGCGACAATCAATACGCTTTGGTTTTGGTCATCCGGGGCTTTAACAGGTTCTGTGTACGCCTCTTCTGGGTTTATTGAGAATCGTAGTGTATTGGGTGTGATGTCAAGATGAAAGTATCACTTCAGTCATATGGAGATGATGATCACGCATGGATACAAAACTAGTACTCTATTATGTTGCAACTATCGGGATAATATGACAAGGTCATGATTATCCGATTAAAGAGAATAGTTGTTTGTGATTCGATATATGGTTTGTACGGGGCAGACACTATTCCAGCCCTAGGCCTTGCATGTGACATCCGATACTGGATCGCAATACGCAATACTACGTATACTACGCCTGACAAAGATTATATATTCCTTAAAGAATATTTCTGGAGAATTGGGTAGGCACGGTGCTTTGCTAGAAGCCAATCATGTCTTGTAAATCGGTAAGAACGTGGTACCGGGTACGCACAAATTTGGATAGTCTGATAACCGGATTTACTGCCAACATATCCATGGATCTCATGGGTCGCTTCCTGAAGATTCACCGATGACGTATGACTCGAACAAAATTAATCTGGGATTAATTATGAGAGAGAGAAAATTAATCTAGGATTAATTACGGAGAGAATTTATCTGAGATAAAATTCGATTAGTAGAGAGAGAACGATTAATTTAGAATTAATCTATAAAATAATATATTCGATATATTAAATGAAATTAGATTTCATAACGAAATTAAAATTGTATTTTAATTCGGGCAAACGAATTAATTTAGAATTAATTCGCGAGCGACTTTCGTAATAATTTTGCAAGACATTATTATTTAATTAAATTTGATTTAATTAAGTCACAACGGAAAATTCGTTAATTCGGAATTAACGAACCCGAGCCCGGAATGTGTTTGCGGGCCCACTCAGATTTTGAATTAAAGTGGGGCCTACATCAAGTCACATCACAAGTCAATCTCATCACTTTATTTGATGGAAGTTGTTAGTTGGTGATGGCTTGATTTACCTTATTTTATTTTAATTGGTTGAGTGACCTTTACCAAATCTTGGATTTGGTATATAACTTTTGATTTTGGAAAATCAAATTAACTTAACACATTTTCACTCTCCTTTTCCTCTCTTCACCGTGAACCACTCTCCCTCTTCTCTTCTCCATCTTGGCCGAGAGTTGCTCTCATTCTTAGGGTAATTTTGTTGCAAAATTATTCCATAGCTAGCACTTAAAAGGGTCAACAAAGGTGATAGGGAAACCAATCCCTACGAGTTTGGAATTCAAAGTTCACATCTTGGAGCTCAACATACAATTAAAGGAGAGCTTGGAGCACTTCTCAAAGGAGGAAATTTTTATTATTCTCTACATCCTTAACCGATTGTTGTAAGTAATTTTTCCGCAATCTTACTTCAAGTATTCACATGTTTTATGCTTAAATAGATCCTTGGCATGTTCTTAGAGAACCCAACAGGGATCCGCGGAGCCTTGAAGTTTTTTCCCTCGCGATTAAGTCTCACTTGTTCCATCGGCTCGGGGATGCATTCGTTCCACCGAGGCCATTTGTTCCACCGGCTCGGGGCTAGATTCGTTCCGCCGAGACCATTTGTTCCACTGGCTCGGGGCTGCATTCGTTCTACCGAGGCCATTTATTCCATCGGCTCGGGGCTGCATTCGTTCCGCCGAGGCCATCTGTTCCACCGGCTCGGGGCTGGATTCGTTCCGCCGAGACCATTTGTTCCACTGGCTCGCAGCTGCACTTGTTCCGCTGAGGCCAAGTACTCTGCTAGCTCGGGGTCGGGTTGCATCCCACCGAGTAGATTATCATCGGCATGGGGTCGAAACATTCCCCCCCATGGCCGACTCTCAATTGGTCCGGGTGTGGGACATAGGAACTGGACGACGCATGTTGTCCTGGGCTCGCGGCCCGGTCGGGAGTACGGAGTAGCCACATGGGACTAAACCGGAGAATAATGGAGTCGCCACCCGGTGTGAACCGGGAAAATGAGATTTAAGGCCGCACTCACCCCTCGCAAGGGAATATTCAAACCGTTGGGTTCGGAATGGTCCCTTACTTATGTCACTTGTAATGAAAAGATTTGTGTAATAATTTAATCAAGCTTAAGTAACACTTATTTCCAAGAGTATCATGCTTCTAAATCCATATGCACAAAAATAAAACTTACACCTAAATTTGCATATATTTCACATCTAAGATTGCATGCTTGAAAGTACATTAAAGTAGCAACGAACATACAACTTCATTGGCATATTGTATTCATGGAAACACAAGCACACACTAACCACACAAGCACACATAAATGCGAATCAAATAATGGCGAACATGTGATTTCATAGACATATCATAAGCAAATAGCCATTACATGTCCATGCACAAATAAAAGAGTCAACTAAGTACATAATGCAAAAAAGACACTTAAGGATGCAATTAGGCATTAAAGTAAGCATGCTATGACGTGGTGCAAAAGAAGATAACTAATATGGACACAAACACACATGTGAGCACTTTTCCAAGTGGTACGTGAAATTGTATCCCAAATACAAACCACACTACCGTCCATTCGGAATCGGCTACAGAATTTATGTCTGGGTTTCCATCCGATATACCACAAGAAATAATACTTAAATGTTATCATGACATAGATATATGAATTGTAATACGTTAAGCCAAGACTAAGGTAAATGATGCAACCAATGGAATAAACATGCATTTCATTATGATGCGTACAAAGATAAGAATAACTGTATGGGATTTCATGATACATGCATGAATGGTGTAGCTGGCCTTACGCGCGGGCTGAGACTAATAGGTGGCGATTAGGGTGCGGTTTCAGGCAGTGGATAGGTAACTAAACTGGGCAGTGAGAGGCGTAGAACTGGGCAGTGAGGAGTGTGGGATTGTGGCAGTTTTTAGGGGGTAATTGCGCGTTAGGCTTGAGTTGAGGCAGAGCTGTGAACGTGTTTGTGGGGGTTACGTGTTAGCGTAAGGGCTGAGTGGCTAAGGGGGCTGTTAATGCGCTACGTTGAGGCAGTATATAAGGCTGTGATTGTGAACGTGCATGGTGAGGGTTACGTGTTGATGCAAAAGAGCTGCTTATGGTTTTTTTGTGTGGTGCGTGGCTGAAGGAGTGGTTAGCGTGAAGGCAGAGGACTTTATGCGTGTGCGTTAATGAGGCTTCAAGGTGTAATGGGCTGGGAATATGGGTACACCAATGACAATAGGTCGAGCCAAGACAGGGATAAACGATGCAATCAATAGATGAAAGACACGACAAATATCGTGGTAAAGGTAGCCTTTTAGGCTTTTCTTCCCAAATGGAGAACCTTTTAATCCAACATAATAAGCCCATGCGCCTTTCGTTACAATGCATACAAAGATAAAGATAACTTTATGAAATTTCGTATACCCGATTGAACACATCTTACATTCAACCGAGCATATATCAACCGGCGCTGCAAAATATCATGGTAAAAGATTTTAACCCCTCCAAATAGGGGACCTTTAATCCGACTTACTAAGCCCATGCGCTTGATCGTATCATGCATACAAAAATAAAGACAATCATATCAAACTTAGTATGTCCGATTGAACATATCTTACATCCAACCGAACACACATCAACCGGCGCGGCAAAGCATCGTGGTAAATGATTTTAACCCCTCCAAATAGGGGACCTTTAATCCGAATTACTAAGTCCATGCACTCGATCGCATCATACATACAAAATTAAAGACAATCACATCAAACTTAGTATGCCTGATTGAACATATCTCACATTCAACCGAACACACATCAACCGGCGCGGCAAAACATCGTGGCAAATGATTTTAACCCCTCCAAATAGGGGACCTTTAATCCGACTTACTAAGCCCATGCGCTTGATTGTATCATGAATACAAATAACATGCAGAATTCAAATGACGAAAAATAAATAAATCAAAGCAATATAAAACAAAAGAAAATGTCATTTACTCAAGCGGTACATGGAGTTATATCCCGAGTACAGATCATACTACCGTCCATTCAGAATCGGCTATGAAATTTATGTCCGGGTTTCCATCTGATATACCGCGAGAGTTGACACATCTTGCGTTTTATTCCAAAGCCATAACATACAATATCTCATAATCCATGCATATTTATCTACTCAAGGGCCAAAACATGCATTTTGACATAACAATCATGCAAGCAATATTCAATAAATAATACAAATAAAACAAAAAATGAATGTGGAAAATACCCTCAGGTCTAACCTTTTATGTCGACTTTCGAACTCGCGTTTCACGGCCGTCGGAAGGGCTATCACACCGCAACTTTTCTGGTTCACTGGTTTGCATTTTACCTCGCTATTTCGCTGCTCAAGCTACTGTTTTGACTCCGTTTTGCTGCTGTTTCCTTGCGGTTTCGCTGCCGTATTATTGGTCAATGTGTCAGGTGTATAAGGGACTGTTTTGGGTGTTTTTTGTGGGTTTTAAGTGCAATATTTTTGTCACTGGTTTGGGGATTTTAGGGACTGTTTTGAGGGCTAATATTTTCGGTAATAATGCTATTTTTTTAGGGCAGTTTTCAGTAATATTAGGGCTAAAAGAAGTGCAGTTTTTCGGTAATGCAGGGAGGTTTACGGGGCTGTTGTTACGATGATATAGGGAGGCTTATGGGGCTGTGTTTTTCGGTCAAGTAGGGGAATGAGATGAAGAGAAATTTGTTATATTTTTTGTGTAATATGCGTGAATGGAGAGCTTGGAGAGGGGGTTGGAAATTCTTTGCTTCTTTATTTCTTGTGATGGGCGTAAACTAGGAGAGGGAATGCCTTGGAAAAGTGTGGTTTATATAGAGAAGGGCTAGGGCTTCACCTTGTCTCACAAGGAAGGGATTTGATTTTGTGTTGAGCAAGGAAAGTCAAAGATTGAGGGGGGACAAATTTGGTTTAGATTAGGAATACAATATATTTGATTAGTTAGGATTAGGCATTTAATTTGTTAGATTAGGAAGTCAATATTTCTTATTTGTTATGATTGATTTTAATTAGGCATATCATCTTTTTAATTTAGTATGTGATTTTGTTTAGTTAGGAAGTTAATATATTTGATTTGTCTAAATTAGGTATGATGATATATTATGTTTTATTTAATTGGTAAATGGTTTAAATATTTTATTTAATTCAAATACATTATCTAATTAATATTTAATTTAATATTTTATTTAATTTGAGTGTAATTTAGGGTGATTGGGCGTGTGGGCCTTGTTGTGGGCGTGTGGGCCTTTGGTTGGGTGGTTAGCTTGTGTGGGCTAGGTGTGTGGGCTTGCGGGGGTTTTAGGTCAAGGCCAAGGGGCTTGCGGGGAGTTTGGGCCAAGGTTAGGTGATTGTGAGTGTTTTGGGCCGGAAATAATTTTTAAAACGGAAAACCAACAAGTAACCCGAAGCTAAACCAGCGAACTTAATCCGAATATGAGTCAATTCTTGACTCCTCCCTTTCGACGTCCGTTTCCCGCGGTTTCCGCGACTTAAAAGGTAGTGCCTCCAACTGAGACTCATCATCGGGTTTCACATGCAAAAATGCAATGCCTACAC
>SKCR01002809.1:0-27189 GCA_019454045.1 Zanthoxylum bungeanum | reverse complement strand
CCCGATGAGTACATATTTGGAGCAACAAGTGTTTGATTTACAACAAGATCTAACATATCCAGAGCAACCGGTGGCCATTATTGACAGAGATGTAAGGAAACTATGTTCTAAGAATGTACTATCGGTAAAGATTGTATGGCTGAATCATGATGATCGTGAAGCAATGTAGGAACCCAAAGAACTTATGTGTTTACAATATCCATAAGTATTTGAGTCTGGTTAGTAAGTTATCTCTCTAGTTTTGTTTCATACTACTTTTTTAATTCGATGACGAATTTTTTTGGGGGAGGGATAGTGTAATACCCGTGGAACATTTAATTTGAAAAATTTTCTTTAGGAATATTTTTTTTTAAGTTAAGGCAGTTACTTGAAGTAGTGAAAGAAGTGGAAAAATTTAAGAAGTTAGTGAAATTAAAAAGGAGAAGAAAAATAACAGGAAAAAAATAGGGATAGGGGCGTGAGGCCCATAGAGAGAGGACAAGGGCTTGAGGTCCATTATTAAAAAAAAAAAGGATAAAATGAATAAACTAGATTTTTCCTTACTTTTTTTTCTTCCACACGCGCACACTCTCACCATCACTCTTCTTTTCCATTTTCCTTCATCTCTCTTCTTCCCGCACAGCAGCGGGGAAGACCACTATCTGAGCCAATTTTTTTTTTTTCTTATCCAGCCTCCTAACTTCGTCTATTCACCCTAGCTTAGTGTATTGTTTGTTTGGCAAAGGAAGAAAATGAAATCAAAAACCTAATTTTCCCCTGGCCGATTCTATCATAGACTTGAGGATCTTGGTTTTCAATCTTTGGGGAAGACCACTATCTGAGCTATTTTTTTTTTTATCTTCTCCAACCTCCTAACTGTAGAAACTTGAAGATGATAAGTTTGAAGAAATATATTTTTCTTATTATTCACAATGTCATTTAGCACTATATATACACATTGTTTGAAATTTAAAAAGTAACAATGAAAGGAAATAATTAACTACTAGATAAATGACATAATTCTAAAGATTCAAAATTGAGTTCCTTGATTTTCTCCCTTTAATTAGCTTGATTGTGGAATCTTATCATGCCCCCGCAAGATGGACGGTCTGGGAGAGAGTCCGATCTTGGACCTGAGTGAGTTGAAAGGAGACCGAGCAAGTGGTTTGGTGAGGGCGTCTGCTAGTTGATCAGCTCCAGAGATGTGGGAGACCCGAAGTAGACCAGTTTGAACTTGTTCTCGAATGAAGTGGTAGTCAAGTGCTACGTGTTTCATGCGCGAGTGAAAAACAGGATTGGAGCATAAATTGGTTGCCCCAACATTGTCATAGTAGATGGCTGGTTGGAGAGAGAGAGTGAAACCAAGTTCGGTCAGGAGAGCACAAATCCATCTAAGTTCGGTGGCAATGGAGGCTACTGATCAGTACTCAGCCTCAGTGAATGAGCGTGCAACCGAGCGTTGTTTCTTGGAGCTCCAGGAAATAGGATTATGACCCAGATATACTATGTAAGCACTAGTGGAGGTGAAGTCGTCTTTGTTACCAGCCCAATCAGCGTCGGAAAAGGCATGGAGTGTGAGAGGGGAGTTGCGGCGGAGAAATATGCCATGGTCCAGAGTGCCACAGAGATATCGCAGTAGACGCTTGAAGGCAAGCCAATGGTCATTGGTCGGTTGATGCATAAACTGAGAAAGTTTGTTCACTGTATAAGCAATGTCTGGTTTTGTGAGGGAGAGATACTGTAGGCTGCCGACAATATTTCTGTACTCGGTCGGATCAGGTAAAGGAGATCCAGATTGTAATGTGAGTATCGGGTTTGTCGGCAGAGGAGTTGGGGCTGGCTTGGCGTCAATCATGTGGGTTCTGGTGAGCAGATCGGCAATGTACTTGCGTTGACTAAGAAAAAGATCATTGTTGTGGTTAATAACCTCCACCCCAAGGAAATAAGCAAGCTGGCCAAGGTCCTTGAGAGAGAAGCGCTGAGAGAGTTGGTTAATGAATCGTTGGACAGCTTCAACATCATTTCCAGTAATGATGATGTCGTCGACATAGACTAAGAGATAAAGTGTGGTGTGGCTGTTGGTGAAGATGAACAGTGAGGTGTCGGCCTGGGAGTTGGTGAACCCGGACTGTAGAAGAAATTGGCACAGTTCATGGTACCATGCTCTTGGGGCTTGTTTGAGGCCGTTGATGGCCTTGCAAAGTTTATAGACGTGATGGGGATGATCCCGATCAATGAAGCCTGAAGGTTGTGTCATATAAACATCTTCAGTGAGAGTGCCTTGAAGAAAGGCATTGTTGATGTCAAGTTGTCAGAGAAACCATCCTTTACTGACCGCAAGACTGAGAACAATCCGAACAGTGGTCGGTTTGATGACTGGGCTGAAGGTTTCATAGTAATCCACGCCAGGACGTTGATGGAAGCCTTTGGCAACTAAACGAGCTTTGTACCTGTCAATAGAACTGTTAGCATTAAACTTGGTGCGAAAGATCCACTTACAGCCGACCAGGTTCTGGTCGGGACAGGGTGGTACTAGATCCCATGTCCCATTTCGTAGTAGAGCATTATACTCCTCTGACAGAGCTTGGAGCCACTTGGGGTCTTTGAGGGCTTGGGTAATGGTGGTGGGTTCGAGATTAGATTGTTGAAACTGGGCGTGGAGGTTAATTTTTTGAATTGGTTTGAGTAGGTTGGTCTTGGAACGTGTGACAATCACACGGGGTAAGTTGGAGGGTTCATTTGGGTGGTCGGTTTTGGTGTGGGCGGGTGTAGTTGAGGGTTCATATGGTTGGTCGTTGTTTGTGTGGTCGGGCACGAATGTTGTATTTGAGTGGTCGGTTGGTGTTTGTGTGGTCGGTGTTGGGTTGTGGTCGGGAGTGGTCAGGTGGAGTGGCTGGGGTTGTGTTTTTGGGGAGGGTGGAGTCCCGGCTGTGTGTATAAGGTCGGTTGTTATGTGGTCTTTCGGTGAGGGGTGGGTGACTTGGGTGCGCAGGGGGTCGGTGTAGGTTTGAGTGATCGGCTAGTTGTGGTAATTGAGGGCGGGTATCTGGTCGGGCAGGATTGGTTTGATTTGTAAGCGATGATGATGCTCTGGATTGGTTATGCCCGATAAGATTTCTGTGGTTGGCTGGGGTTTGTGAAGTGGTGGTAATGTGAGGTGGAGGGTGGGGTTGGATCGGGGGGTTGATAGCGGCAGAATTCTGTGGGGGTGCAGAGTCGGCATTCTGTAATGGTGAGTTCAGTACCGGTAAGGTCATGGACCACCATTCACAGATGGTGTAAGTTGTGGCATGGGAAGGAGACAAATGATAGGTGGCAAATGGAAAAATTGACTCAACGAAGCGGACATGTCGGGAGGTATAAAGTCGATTTGTCGACGGCTCGAGACATAGATAAGCCCTCTGAGTGAGAGAATATCCTACGAAGACACAGGGAGAGGACCGAGACTCGAGTTTATGAGATGTGTATGGACGGAGCCAAGGGTAGCAGAGACAGCCAAAGCTGCGAAGTTTCGAGTAGTTCGGCATATGACCGAAGAGTTTGAGATAAGGGGAGTTGTGGTGTAAGGTTGGTGTAGGCATGCGATTTATAAGATAGACAGCAGTGGAGAATGCAAAGGGCCAATATGAGAGAGGCATGGATGAGTGAGTAAGAAGAGAAAGACTTGTCTCGATGATATGTCGATGACGACGTTCAGAGTACCCATTGTGTTCAGGAGTGTGAGGAGGGGAAGTAAGATGAGAGATCCCATGGATTGTTAAGAAGGAAGGGAGGGCTTGGTATTCCCCCCATTGTCAGAGTAGAGTGATATGATAGGACTGTTGAAGAATTTTTCGACTAGCACCTTGAAGCGCATAAAGACATCACGGGTGTCAGATTTTCGTTTAATTGGATAAAGCCATATGTATTTGGTGAAGTGGTCGATAAAGACTATGTAGTATTTGAAGTTATCAAAGGAGTAGACCGGTGAGGTCCATAAATCAGTAAATATAACTTCAAGAGGTGCAGATGTAGTAAGAGTAGAGGAAGAGAATGGTAATTTGTGACTTTTATTGCATTGGCATGCATTACAATGATAATTTGAAAGAGATGAATGACAAACAACAGAATTAAATGAAGACAGGACGCGTTTGAAGATGGACGACGAGGGATGCCCGAGACGATGATGCCACTCAGATACAGAGGTGCTGACACTTGAAAAGGCGATTGGAAGTGACCGAGTGGGGGAGGTCGGCCATTCGTATACACCATCTTTAGTCCGACCCTGCAACAGAATGGCCCCCGTGCGAAGATCCTTCACATGAAAAGAAGATAGTAAGAACTCTATGGAAGTGTTGTTGGACTTGCAAAATTGAGATATGGAGATGAGATTACGTTTCATATTGGGTACATATAAAACATTAGATAAGGTAAAAGAGTTAGTTATAGTATTGAGAGAGGTAGAACCATGGTGGGAAATGGGGAGTGCAGTGCCGTCACCAATCATTATTTCATAGGTGCCGTCATAAGGATAGTGGAGAGCAAGGTTGTTCAAATCAGTAGTGACATGATGTGAGGCCCTACTGTCGAGAAGCCAGGCAGGGTTGGATGAAGAGGTGGTGGTGACATGTGCTTGATGTTGCCAGGGATTGGGCGGGCGAGGGTTGGACGAGTTGGTCTGCCGGGTTGGTGGTTGCGCACCGGGGAAGTGTTGGCGGAATAGAGGGCATTGGGAGACCACATGGCCTTGATTGCGGCACCATTGGCACCGACCAAGAAAGGGACGAGGAGGAGGTCGGTCGGTTCTGGTGCTGGTGGAAGAGTTTCTGGGAAGTTGGGGGTTGATGGTGGGTGCAAACCGACCGGTGTGGGCAGTGTTATTAGGATGAGGTCGGTTGTAGGTCCGAACATTGGTGGGATGTGCAGATGCCGGGTGGGAATTGGAGCTGGTCCTGTTGTGGAGAGATAGCTCTTTGTTGATGAGTTTTTCATGGAGTTCATCAAAGAGAATAGGGGAATCACGGCCATTGACAGAGTCGATGATGGACTGATAGTTATCATCAAGTCCGTCAAGTACTTTTTCAATTAGATCTTCATGGTCAAGGGGTTTTCCAAGGGTGGCAAGTTGATCGGTTGTGACTTTGATGGATTGCATGTATTCGGTAATGGTTTTAGGACCTTTGGTGATGTGTTTAAGATGATCCTTGAGTTGTTTGATGTGACCACGAGATGGACGGGCATAGGTGTCGGCAAGGGTTTTCCAGGCTTTATAGGTGGTTTTAGATTGGGTGATGAGAGGAACTAGAGATGGTGATAGGGTGCCGACCAGAGCTGCAAAGATTAGTTTGTCTTGGCGTAGCCAGGTGTGATATTCGGGATTTGGAGAATTGACATTATTTCGGGTGATGGTACGTGGTGGGGTGTGATGATTTCCATCAATGTGTTGTTGTAAATCATAGCCGATGAGGATGGCTTCAATTTGGGTTTTCCAGGAGAGGTAATTCGTTGATGTGAGTTTGATGGAGTTGTGGATGGCAACTATGATCAAGGGTTTTGTAGGTTCTTGGGCGTTTGGGATGACATTTTGGGTACCGTCGGTGGCCATTGAAACAGGGGATGGAGGTAGAGGATCAATATTTGCCAAGGGATGTTGGAAAAAAAAATCAGAGAAGGGATCTGGGCGCTGATACCATGTAGAAACTTGAAGATGATAAGTTTAAAGAAATATATTTTTCTTATTATTCACAATGTCATTTAGCACTATATATACACATTGTTTGAAATTTAAAAAGGAAAGAGATTACAATGAAAGGAAATAATTAACTACTAGATAAATGACATAATTCTAAAGATTCAAAATTGAGTTCCTTGATTTTCTCCCTTTAATTTGCTTGATTGTGGAATCTTATCACTAACTTCGTCCATTCACCCTAACTTAGTGTATTGTTTATTTGGCAAGGGAAACAAAGGAAATCAAATTCCTAGTTTTCCCTCGCCTAGCCGATTCTGTCACAGCCTTGAGGATCTTAGTTTTCAAGTTTTTTTGGGGGTAAGAAGCTTCAACCGATTACTCATTTTGATTAATTAATTCAGTTAATACACTTGATTTTGTTGTTTAGACCTTAATGTTAGTAATAATGGTGAATGTGAGTTGAGTTTAGAAATGAAACAGTGGATTGTAGGGTTCGGCAATGGTGAAGTGGTTGGAGTAATGTGGACCCATTTTTTTGATTTGTTAGTGATTAGATGAAGTGAGGTGAAGTAAGGGAGTTGTAATATTTATTACAAATAATTTGTTTTGTTACTGTGTCCTTACAAAGGAATTTGAACAGCAGTAAATACAACACAGTTGTTACAATAATCAACAATACATAAGTAATAATAAAATGAAAGGACAACAGTAAACAGTGAACGGTAGGCACAGATCAGGAACGAAGGCAGTGGAAAGAATTCCGAGGCTTGTTGATGCGGCAACAATCTCTTAAAACAAATTCGTCCCCTACCGAAATGGTGCAGTAGAACGCGAGACGTTTGTTTCCCAGGATACAACGGAAATAAGCGACAATGGGCACCACCAGAATCGTCTTCAAACGAACCAAGATGTATTCGAACTCTTTCAACAGAAAAACAGCAAAGCAAATTTTTGTTTCTAGCTTCTCACTAATGAAAAACGAAAACAATCAATTACTTAAAACAAAATAAACACACCAATTAAAACACATTAGTGGGAGACCTTTCATTTGAGTAATCACTAAATTAATTGATATAGTTAATTTGAGTGTTATGGAACTTCAAAAGGCTTGGAAAAAATGAAGAGGCTTGCAAAAATTGGCTGGGCCGAGCCCGCACAATTTGGTCCGGCATTCGTGTACGCAGGACACGCGGGTGCACACGAGCCAAGCTTGATTCGGATTTGATTTGTACCCCCCCCCCCCCCCCGCGCACGTAGAGAGAGCCTCTATCCTTACAACTCTTACCCATCTACATATGAGCAATCATATATAAGCATAATATTCCCTCCATAGCTTTCCCATATGGGACAAGCTTACTTTTCTTTATTTCCAACACCAATGGGTGAACTTTGAGCAACAATTTCTCATTCACCCATGCATCATTTTAAGCATATGAATATACCATTTCGAAGTACTCACGGAGGAGTATCCGAATCATTTAATAACAACCACTAACACGAAGTGGACCATGCTTAAAATTGAGCCTCAAAATGCTTACTTATAAGCAATTTTCCAACAATTCCCCCACATAAATGAAATTGGCGGAAAAAAAAACGTCGAATAAAATTATTTTATAAAACATTTTATTTTGACCTAGAAGAGTTCAACGGTTCAACACCTGCATAGGATAGGTAGGCCTCAGCCTTTGAACCTTCCCTTGTGAAAATATATCTCATTTACTGGCTGACAGTGGACGCGATGTCATTGAACTGTACTGCCGTTCATGTAAATGGAGAAAATTTATCACACAGATATTTAACCTAACACATCTGAGTTCTCATTATTATGTTCATTTTGGCCATGAACATCAACCTGGTTCTGCAAGAGTTTCTAAGAATTGAGCCCCGTACAATTCCCTTTGAAGCGGCCCCACTTCTCTCTCACATAGGTGATTTCTTATTTAAGAGCATCTCGTAATACTCTGCTCGGATTCCCGACGCATAAGAATCATTAAAAGCCTTTGCTTAACCTCAATCCATACAAGCATCACTGTTTCATTTCACCATAGGAATAGACTAGAGGGTAACCCCCCCACAGTGAACCAATTATGTCTTTTACGAGTAGGTTGTCCCATTGAACCTAGATCTTGGGATCTCCAGTCAACAAGGTTGGGTTTTCCTTCGTAATAAACATTTATCTAATGGGGTTTAGTCCCATTCCCCTCGATGATTTCACAACTAACTCTCTATTTAACCCTTTGGTTAGCGGATCCGCAATGTTATCCTTTGACTTTACATAGTCAATCGAAATAACTCCAGTAGAGAGTAATTGTCTAACGGTATTGTGTCTACGACGAATATGTCTAGACTTACCATTATACATATTGTTATGTGCCCTTCCAATTGCAGATTGACTATCGCAATGAATGCAAATTGCTGGCACTGGCTTAGGCCAACTTGGAATATCCTCTAGAAATTTCGAAGCCATTCTGCTTCTTCAGCACACTTGTCTAATGCAATGAATTCTGATTCCATTGTAGATCTGGCTATCACAGTCTGTTTGGAGGATTTCCATGATATAGCTGCACCTGCTAGTGTAAATACATAGCCACTGGTAGACTTTGAGTCTTTCATGTCAGATATCCAATTAGCATCACTGTATCCTTCGACTACAGCTGGATATCTATGATAGTGCAACCCATAATTACGAGTAAAACGTAAGTACCTAAGTACTCTCACTATTGCTTTCCAGTGATCAACCCCTGGATTACTCGTATATCTGCTGAGCTTGTTTACTGTACAGGCTATATCAGGTCTTGTACAACTCGATAGATACATCAAACTCCCGATCACTCTAGAGTATTCTACTTGAGATATACCTTGTCCCCTATTCTTTGATAGGTGTAGACTCACATCTAAAGGAGTTCTAGCCACAGCAGAATCATCATTGTTAAATTTACCAAGAATCTTGTCCACATAGTGTGACTGATCAAGAATAAGTCCATCAGGACTTCTCGAGATCTTTATTCCCAGAATGACATCTGCTAAACCCATGTCTTTCATGTCAAACTTGGATTTCAGCATATTCTTGGTAGATTTCACCATTTTAACATTACTCCCGACAATCAATATGTCATCACGTAGAGACATAAAATGACATAGCCAACTTCTGTCTCTCTGACATAAATGCATTTATCACACTCATTGATTTTGAAACCATTTGCTAACATGGTGTCATCAAATTTTTTATGCCACTGTTTTGGAGCTTGTTTTAATCCATATAAGGATTTAACCAACTTACAGACTTTCTTTTCTTGTCCTGGAGCTATAAAGCCTTCAGGTTGTTCCATGTAAATTTCTTCATCTAAATCTCCATTTAGAAAGGCTGTTTTCACATCCATCTGATGTACCTCAAGATTGCGCAGAGCTGCAATCGCTATTATCATCCTTATGGAATTTATTCTCGTTACAGGAGAATAAGTATCAAAGTAATCAAGACCTTCACGTTGTCTGTAACCTTTAATTACAAGTCTTGCTTTGTACTTATCAATTGATCCATCTGCCTTTATTTTTTCTTTTGAAAATCCACTTGGACCCTAAAGGTTTACATCCTGGAGGAAGATCCACTAACTCCCAGGTGTGATTTTGTAAGATGGATTCAATTTCACTATTGATGGCATCCTTCCACAAAGCACCATCAGCAGACCTTACAGCTTCGTTATAGCTTTGAGGATTATTTTCTAGCAAAAATGTCAGAAAATCTGGACCAAATGATTTTTCGGTTCTAGCTCTTTTGCTACGTCTTGGTTCAAGTTCAACAACTTGTTGATCCTCTGGAACATTTATTTGTTCTCGGTCCTGACTATCTTCAATAATAGTCTCATGTACCCGTTTATGTACATTTGAATTCGAATTAGTTTTACAAGGAAAAACGTATTCGAAAAAGGATGCATTCCTTCGACTCCATTATCGTATTCTTGTGAATATCTGGTATATTAGACTCATGCACAAGAAATCGATAAGCATTACTGTTATGTGCATATCCTATGAAAATACAATCAACAGTTTTTGGTCCTATCTTCACCACCTTTTTAGGTGGAGGAATACTACCTTGGCAAGACACCCCCACACTCGTAGAAATTTGTAGGAAGGTACTCTTCCTTTCCACATCTCATAAGGAGTTTTCCCTGCATCTTTCCGTGGTACCTTATTTAAAAGGTAATTAGCTGATAAAACAGCTTCTCCCCACATATTCTGAGGTAAGCCAGAGCTGATTAACATAGCGTTCATCATCTCTTTCAAGGTACGATTCTTCCGTTCTGCAATCCCATTGGATTGAGGTGAATAAGGAGCTGTGGTTTGATGTATGATTCCATTTTGTTCACAAAGTGATTCAAAAGGGAAAACATACTCACCACCACGATCACTTCTCAACTCCTTAATTCTTTTGTTCAGTTGATTCTCAACTTCATTCTTATAGAGAACAAATTTCTCTATAGCTTCGTCCTTGCTTTTCATCAAATACACATAGCAAAATCTAGTGCAATCATCAATAAAGGTAATAAAATATTTATTACCGCCTCTCGATTGTATTGAATTAAAATCACATACATCGGTATGAATAAGATCAAGTGGTTCAGAGTTTCTTTCAATACTATGAAAAGATGATCTGGTTAGTTTTGCCTCAACACAAGTATCACACTTATGTTTGTTATCAATTTTAAAATTTGGAATGTGGTTCATGTTAATTAATTTCCGTAATGAATTAAAATTAACATGTCCTAATCTACCATGCCATAGATTAGAGTACTCAACAATATAAGCAGAAGAACTAGCTTTATTGATATTCTTAGGTTTAACAACCATTACATTGAGCTTAAAGAGCCCATCAGTTACATACCCTTTTCCCACCCTCCCACAACATCCCATTTTTAGTTAAAACTACTTTATCAGACTCGAACACCATCCGGAATCCATGCTTGTTCAGAAGCGATCCAGACACAAGATTCTTCCGTATTTCTGGTACATACAGAACGTTGTTCAAAGTCAACTCTTTCCCAGAGGTCATCTTCAGAATCACCTTGCCTTGACCTTCAATCTCAGATGTTGCTGAATTCCCATGTATAATTTTTCCCCATTACCAGTAGGCTCAAATGAAGAAAACATGCTCTTGTCCGAGCACACATGTCGAGTGGCACTAGTATCAATCCACCACTCTTTTGGGTTAGAACCCACCAGATTCACCTCAGAAACCACAGCTGAAAGGTTAATGTCTGAAACATCTTGAGTCATATTTTCCATCACATTAGCCTCTTGATTCTTTTCTTCTTCTTCGGCAGTCTGCACTCAGAAGACTTGTGACCCATTTTGTCACAGTTGAAGCATCTTCCTTGAAATTTGGATTTCTTGGAAACTCCTCCTTTAGGGCCCATCTTTGACCCTTTGTTTTTAGGGTTCTTGTTCTTATGGCCATGTTCAACAACATTTGCTTTGGCCTCATGAGTTATTCCTCTCTTGTCAGATACTCTGTAATCTTCCTCAATTCTAAGCTTAAGAACCAAGTCTTCAATGCTCATTTCTTTTCGCTTATGCTTTAAATAATTCTTGAAATCTTTCCATCCAGGTGGTAGTTTTTCAATTATCGAGGCTACTTGGAATGTTTCACTTAAAACCATCCCCTCAGCATGAATTTCTGCTAGAATAATTTGCAATTCTTGTACTTGACTTAACACAGTTTTGGAATCAATCATCTTAAAATCTAGGAAACGGCATACGACAATTTCTTAGTACCGGCATCCTCAGTTTTATATTTTCGGTCTAAAGATTCCCAAAGCCCTTTTGCTGTTTTCATCCCGGCATACACACTGTACAAGGAATCACTCAGCCCATTTAGCACATAATTCCTACATAGGAATTCAGAATGTTTCCAAGCATCGATTGCACTGATAACTTGGATATCAATCTCACCCTCCACGGTTCAGGAGCATCTTCCTTTAGAAACCTCGCAAGGTTCAATGTGGTCAAGTAGAAAAACATTTTCTGTTGCCACCGTTTAAAATTCTGTCCACTGAATTTTTCAGGTTTTTCTGCAGCAGGATTGACATGGCTCACATGTCCAACAGGTTGTCTAGCCACAGAGGCAGTGACACCTTGGCTAGCCACAGCGGCTGCCATATTAAGCCCAGAGGCTGAAGCAAGTTGGCCAGCCGAGGAGGCTGCCACTGCACTTTGGCCAGCCACGGGGGCTGCCACAATATTTTGGCCAGCCGAGGAGGCTGCCATATTCGGATCTACTGTGTTTGGACTGTTTTCCATATCCACAGAGTCGAATTTTTTTTAAGACTATTACAAATAATTTGTTTTGTTACTGTGTCCTTACAAAGGAATTTGAACAGCAGTAAATACAACACAGTTGTTACAATAATCAACAATACAGAAGTAATAATAAAATGAAAGGACAACAGTAAACAGTGAACGGTAGGCACAGATCAGGAACGAAGGCAGTGGAAAGAATTCCGAGGCTTGTTGATGCGGCAACAATCTCCTTAAAACAAATTCGTCCCCTACCGAAATGGTGCAGTAGAACGCGAGACGTTTGTTTCCCAGGATGCAACGGAAATAAGCGACAATGGGCACCACCAGAATCGTCTTCAAACGAACCAAGATGTATTCGAACTCTTTCAACAGAAAAACAGCAAAGCAAATTTTTGTTTCTAGCTTCTCACTAATGAAAAACGAAAACAGTCAATTACTTAAAACAAAATAAACACACCAATTAAAACACATTAGTGGGAGACCTTTCATTTGAAGTAACCACTAAATTAATTGATATAGTTAATTTGAGTGTTATGGAACTTCAAAAGGCTTGGAAAAAATGAAGAGGCTTGCAAAAATTGGCTGGGCCGAGCCCGCACAATTTGGTCCGGCATTCGTGTACGCAGGACACGCGGGTGCACACGAGCCAAGCTTGATTCGGATTTGATTTGCACCCCCCCCCCCCCGCGCACGTAGAGAGAGCCTCTATCCTTACAACTCTTACCCATCTACATATGAGCAATCATATATAAGCATAATATTCCCTCCATAGCTTTCCCATATGGGACAAGCTTACTTTTCTTTATTTTCCAACACCAATGGGTGAACTTTGAGCAACAATTTCTCATTCACCCAAGCATCATTTTAAGCATATGAATATACCATTTCGAAGTACTCACGGAGGAGTATCCGAATCATTTAATAACAACCACTAACACGAAGTGGACCATGCTTAAAATTGAGCCTCAAAATGCTTACTTATAAGCAATTTTCCAACAATATTGTGGTGAGATGAGTTAAGAAGTGAGAAAATGGGTTGTACCATGAGCAGTAGAGTGGGGAAACATTTACCCAGCAGAACCATGAGCAGAGGAGGGCAAATGTGCCCAGTGATACCGTGAGCAGGGGGGCTGTTTTGGTTTGGATGAATTAGAATTGTATTGGTATTTTATTAGTAATAGGAAGTTAATGTCGTAAGAGTTGGACTAATATATGAGGAATGCCTTAATGTGCAAAATTTGACAGTCGGGGAAGTAATTTTAATTCGGGATGGATGAGGTAATTGAGGATGTAATGCGTTTGAGAAATAAATACGTTTTCTTAAAGTTTAAAGTTAGAAAAGGTATCTACCGGAAAGGTAAGTAAAATGGTCGCTAGTTGTTCACCTCTCGCTTAGGTGAAAAGTTTCTTAGTAAAGATAATAGGTAACTTGAAACCTATCATAGTTTTATAATAAAGGTTGAAATGAAAGATAACATGCTTAATTTACATTTAATTCGCATTGTATCTTTTTTACTTCAAGAAATCAAGTCAAGAATCTCACATATTCTTATCTTATTGTAGATCGACAGCTTGATCAACCGCCCACCTCTCAGTAATCTTCTGCAACCCGTCACTGTGAATGGATACCTTATTTTATGTTTTCTTCACTTATAATTAAAAGGTTTTAAATTTTGAAATTTTGATTGTTTTAAGATTTAAATTGATAAAAGAATCTACATAATGATTAATTGTTTCGGTCTCAGCGCTTGTTAAATGTTTTCATGATTTTCGAATTATCAATATGTTTTCACTGAGATGCTTGATTGATGATATGTTTCCGTCCCAGTGCTCGTTGCATATTTTTATGTTTTCTTTTATGACTTATCATTATGTTTCCATTGGGGCGCTTGTTTAGGATATCGTCCATCAGAAATGGATTAACCCACTACCTTGTCGACAAGGGATCGTTCCTTCCTCGCTTAGTCTTTGTGCGCGACTTGGGCGTTGAATGCTTGATATGTTTTTGACAATGCATGCATGAAAAAATGATTTATGCACATGTTTTAGATTTTTCTTGCAGTTTGTTTTTGGTATCTACTCACCGAGTCCACAAGACTCATCCCCCCAATTTGCTGATGATTGCAGGTTTCTCCTCTTTTGTTGCAGACTCTACTTCTGACGGAGATGATTATGTCGGATGATGGATATTATTTTGCAAGTCACCAGGGGTTATTTCTTGGGCATTAGGGAATTGGGTATGTTAGTTATATGGGGAAAATGTAATAGTGAATATTTGTATTATATGGTATGTTGGATGTTTTGATTAGGTTTGTTTTGATGCTGGACTTTGATCCAAGTTGTCTAGTTTTATGACACACCATGTCCTTTTTTTTAAAAAAAAAAAAAATTGGAGGCTTATGGAGATGGGGATAATTCTATCTACTGCTAGTAGCATCCTGCCTCTGGCGGAGTGTTACAAAATTATATTTTGATTAGCTTTTATGTTGCCTCTGTGCATGATATGGTCATATCCATCACTTCAATTAATATTCATTTGATTTTATCACAGTTTGCTATGGCTGGGAATTATTTACTGGAGATACAACTTGTACTTTTTGTTTAATATCATTTGACTACCTTGGCACTTAATTTGCTTGCAGCTAATGAGAGGAAATTGATCTCCTACTTCCTGCTTTTAACATTTTATAGAAATTAAATTAGCTGGGCTAAATCACGGTCTTCTTATTACTAGGGATGTGCACTCGTCGTGTCTTCTGGGGAGAAAAGTTCAAGCAATGAGGTAATCATGGTTGATCCTTTGGAAGCCAAGCAGTTGACCGCCAAATAGTTCCAGGAAATTCAAGCAAACGAGAAATTCAAGGTGGAGGAAATTTCATGTCTCTTCTTCTACAGTCTTATTAAGTATTGATAGCTCTTATGTATTGTAATTAATTCTTTCTTAATTTCTCTTAGATTTAGTGTCTGTTTGGTATGGTTTTTAATAGAGGTAAAATAATTTTATTAATCCCAGAAACTCTTTTCAAAATTTTTGGTGATGTTTGGTTGCATTTTAAGCAGAATTGTTGAGGATTACAAATATTATTTTGTCTCTACTAGCAAAAGGGAGTAGAGGCAAAATGTCTTTTTTAAAGGGTCATGTGCACATGTAGTGGACTGGGGGGACGACGATACGTAATGCCCCCAAATTTTAGTTCAGGACTATGTAAATCCTAATTTCAGGGTCAGGCAGTAGCATGAACCCGCACTCCTGACTCTAGTTCAGTGGCTTGGGGGACGACAATACGTAACGCCCCAAGACCACTAGTTAGGCGTATGGGGGGACGGCGATACGTAACGCCCCCATGCGTCAGGTTTTTCAAAGACAGTTTTCAAAAATAGATGTTTCAGAAATAGTTTTCAGAGATAGATTTTCAGAAGAGACGGTTTTGAGAAAAGTTTATAATATTCCCAGAATTTTACAGACAGAAAACATATTTCCTTAAGGTTTTTCAGAAAGAAAAATGATTTTAGACAAAAAAGATTTCCAGAGAAGTTTCGGAGAAAGCTTTTAGAAAGGACAAATTTTCCAGAAATATTTCGATTTCAGAAATTGGATGTTTTATAAATATTTCAGTTTTCGTTTAAAACCGTCCACTCACTAGGTCGTTCAAACATTCTAACCCTCCCATACTCTCAGATTTCTGTTTTCCAGGTATATCAGAAGGACGAGCTCGGGAGGATGGATACTGATGGCAGTTACTAGCGGGTTTGAGTCTGTCAAATTGAGTTATAGCTCAGTCAGAGTCATGTTAAGTCATGTATCATGCATGTTGTATTGTAAGGATTGCATAAAAAAATGTTTAAGTGTTCATTGTCAGAGTTGTAATGTGCAAAAATATTGAGTACATAGTATGAGTAATATAATGCATTTATGTTGATTGAATTGGGAAATGGTTGTTGGGGTTTTTAAGGGGGAATATCGGTAACGCAGCGGAAACGCGGAAAATCAAAATTTTCCGATTTCAAAATTTTTCTTGGATCAATTAAATAAACTTATTTATTTAATTACCCAATTATCAAATTCTGATAAATTACACAAGAAATCAAATTTCTTGGTAATTACCGAATTGACCCAAAACTTTACAAATTGATCATTTTAGTCCAAAAATTTTGGATGATTATAAAAATGATTTTCAATATATCCAATACATCAAAATCAGATTGTAACAAAGATCCCAAACTTTTTCCTAACTGCCGAGAGGTCCCCAAATTTTTTATTAATAGCAATTTAGTCCATTTTGTTCAAAACATGCCAAGATCAAATCTAATCAACCCAAATTTTACATGCATCATATTCACTCCATAATACATCACATATATAAAAGTCCCAAATTTGGAGTGGGTTAAGAACCCTAATTTTTTAATTTCATCAAATTGAGCAATTTTACAAATCTTTAAAATCCAACACTTTAATCCATTCAATGCTTCACCAAACAAGCCTCACCACTTTGAAATAACTCTAGAACAATTCTAGGTCACCAAGGAGTGACTCAACAACTCTATAATGGCAACTTGATTTCCAAAGAATCAAAAGTAAGCCTTTAAAACCATTTCAAGCTTACTTACATGCACACATCTTTCATTCAAGTTCACAACAATTAAAACACAAATTATAAGTAGGGAGACAACATCAAAGCAACACAAGATGAAGCTAAGCATGTTAGAAATATTTTTCATGTTGGAAGATTTAAAAGAAAACTTACAAAACCTTAAGATTTCCAAGCTTTTCCTTCTTTTCTTCAAACTTTTCTCTCAACTACTTGTGTTTCATTTTGTAACTTATGAATCCTTAACCCTAAAAAATGAAAACAAAATAATATATACCCACAAAATTAAGCTCTTGGCCGAATTTGAGGCAATATTAATATCTAGATTTTTTTTTATTTCATTTAAAGTTTACTTTATCAACTTGCTTTAATCATCATCAAACCATTTAATGATTTACAGTAAGTCAACAATTGCAACTCAAAAAATATAACACTTATTTAAGGGTATGACCGAATTTTACAATAAATGAAAGGAAATTGATATTTCAATTTTAATAATTTAAAATAAATATCAAAGGAAGTCAAATCCAATTGACAACATTTTCCTTTAATATAAAGTCAAACATTTACACTAATAATTATTTCCTAACTTTATCATTTCATAAGATATTTATATTTTAATGATATTAATTATTTAACAATTAAATAATTAATTAATTAATTAAATACAAATATATGTATCATATTTACTTTAAAAATCTCAAATACATATATAAATGATATATGTCAAATACATTTATTTGACAATTTATTAATGTGTATTTAATAATATCATATATTAAATACAAATACACATTAATTAGGAAATGACGGTTCGGTCCATTTGCCTGTATTTTTCGTTTAACATTTAAACGATTTATAAATAATCACCATTATTTATAAAATCGCCCTAGTGCTCTACGAATATATTTCATTAGTGAGACTCTCTAGATTCATGTATATCCGTCACAAAATTTAATTTCGTGTCCATAATTTACCCACCCGTAAATTATAACGACAACGGATAAACTAGCTTAATCATACAGGTTGAGGTCATTGCATACGTATAATCTCTCCGTCACAAGTATCCGGATAATCTCAGAGATATAGATGTAAACGTCAAATCTCTATAGGTATTATCCAGTCGACGATTCTATTAGCAATCTTTAAATAACACTCGGAACTTACTTCCGAAGTATACTGTGGCCACAGATTTAACTGATTGCTAATCACATATGGACTACCTATGCTCTGTACACAGAACTGACGGATCCTATCTTGACACACACAGGATATCATGAGGATCAGTCCACACCCAACGAACAGACGGATGTCTGATCTAAATATATCGGTGACGTGACTGCCATCTAAGTGTGGAGGATGTCTCATACATTCACAGTGGTGTCTCAAGTCGAAGGACCACTATGCTATTCAATCAGAGAAGATTCTTATTGACGTTGGTGTACTATCTATTAAGAATCTTCGGTGAGTCATTCAGTGTTTATCCACTATAAAAACCTACACGTTTATACGAGTCTCCCCATACTCATGGTTCATTGGGATAAATCATCGGACCAAGTCTCGATATACGACATGTACTGGTCTCAACAGATTTGACTAACCGACCCGTGTTAGTAAATCTTGACCAGAAACTACATTTGATAATATATATTTAGCAGTGACACTTCCCAATGTCAATTACAAACTAGTTTTGTCACAGTGTACTGCATTATATATTATCGGGCCTTTGTCTAATATATACATATCACTAAACCACATTTAGTTTCAATCTAATCGTAATCATATCGAATAAGTATATAAAAAATAAGAGGTGCAACCATAAATAAGTAATATTATGGAAAAATAAATTGATCGTATTCATGAATCAGACATAATACGATGCGAGTTGGCGCTCTGAGCACCAACCCCAAAAATTTCTCCCATTTGCTCTTGTGCCAATCCATGGTATCATATATACATCTCAATGTGTATCGTATACGCATAGCCCTCAGAAGCTCACCTAGCACTTAAGAGGTAGGCAACAAGAAGTAGGTCCGCTATAACATATTGAATTTGTCAAACAAACTCCATCGTTTCTCATAGCCAGCATAATTCATATTTTGTAGAATCTAAATTATGTATTAATATGAATCTGATGCTACATCAGTATTGTGCTACATCTACTGAGTTGTCCAAGTATTTAGGGAACAAATCCAAAATACTATGAAGACAACCGCAAGCACAACAACAATACAAAACTTTTAGTTCGTAAGGTCACTATGCAACTTCATAAGTCAATACTTCATAAGTTACATCTAATTCCACTGAATAAGTAGAATCCTCTGTGACACTCTCACTGCATCTTTTCTGACCTTTTATGACGTAGACAGTCTAGCATCATAATTAGACTCAAAAACTAATATGACTCATACAGTTGCAGACTTAATGCTCCATGAATAAGAAAATCATTCTTAATATCTCAAAGATCACAAAGAAACGTGTTTCAAGATCCATCATATGGTCTATAGGGTATTAAAATAACTCGTAACAATTACGATAAAATCGATATCTTTAATCGCACATAATAAAGTATTTATTATGTCATCATCAATGATACATAAGATTGATTAGACATTCTAATCAATATCTCTTTCAAAAAAGGAATCATCATTTACGAAAGATGAATACTATATATAAGACACACATTAACTGTCAAATAATTATACTAATTGTCATACAGATAGCCTGTTGTGTCTTTTATTAGATCATATCTAATACATGACTAATATGAGTATCTCATAAGTCTCTTAGTTTTATGTCTTATATAAAACTTATATCATATATAACAGATCACAGAGTAAAGAAAACTTAGGTAAACCTTTTACCTTACAAACATCTCATTATTACTATAATAATGATAATATTGTTAGGATATACAACACTATAAAGTAATTTGTACGCTCCCACTAACCCTTCAATCACATATGTATTCTCTATAATTTGACAAGATCAGAAAATATAATGATATCAAAAACAGAGAACACAGATTTCCGGAAGACTTATCCTAGTCTACAACTGTAACATCCCAAATCTGGAATGTTACCGACAGATGACAGTTCTACTGCCACCTAAGCCTCTGACTGAAATTGAAAATCAACCAATCCTTTTTAAACACACTATCATCAAAATAGATTAACTGTATGAAACATTAAACATAACACGTACACAATCCAGATGCGGTACAACCACACATACAAACATAAACAAAACATCACAGAATTCCAAAAGAAGCTACATTCTATATGAATGTAGATACAACATGATGAACTCATAGTACTAGTGACTGCAGTGTTGCATTCTGTCCCAGATCCATGTATCCCAAAAAGCAGTCTTATATCACCAGAAGAAAAGTCCTGCAAAATCTGGAGAGTGGGGGGGTGAGTCCTAAAAAACTCAGTGAGTGGAGCTATAAAACCCGAAAATAAAACAATATTAGATATACCCGTATTCAAAACAATATCTTTCAAAATTCTTAAATCATAAATCAAAGTTTTTCCTTTTCGAAAATTTTGAAATAAATGAAGAAAACATCAGTATCATCATCAGAAATGTCATCAGTCAATATGTACATAATCATGCGGTCTTGGGGCGTTGTACACACAATCCCCCAAGCCACTAAACCAGAAAACAGTGGTACTATCAGTGCCACCAACCTGTCTCTGAAATTCCGGGTCTATGGGCGTTGTACTCACAGTCTTCTTAGCCCAATACCAGGATCTAGAGGCATATGTCATCTCTAGTCATGTATCCCGTGTGCACACGTCCTTACCTGGTATCAATACCGATACCCATCAATATCATGTCCATCAATTCCATATCCGTCAATTCCATATCTGTATCAAGTTACATCTGAGGTGGGTATTTCCTTCATGCCTCCAAAATCATAAAATCATATCTTTGAAATCATTTTCATCATCAAAGCAATTAATCTGAAACTAAGTTCAAATCATAATTTTTTTCACTCACTTGAATTCAACAATTTCGCATATAAATTCATCAAATCAAGATTCGTAAATTGTAATCTGAAATCATTATAAAAAAATTCTGAAATCATTATTAAAAATTCTGAAATAAATACTCCAGATAAAAGACAAGTATCCACTGACACTGCTATGGAAATTCAGATACGGTTTGCGTGTAGGTGACTTCCGAGTGTCCTGACGTCGATTTAAAGCCAAAACAACGTTAGTTTTCTTTCTTTATTACTCAGAATATTTCAAATCACATGAAAGAATATGAAATGCATGGACACTTAATCTACTAGAGGGTTGGAGATATCTATGGTATCGATGAATTTTACAGGCTTAGATTTGGAGTTTTTACAAATGCGGTAGTAGGAACTTATATTTTACTAATCGCTAGAAAATTCACTGCTTGATGTCTAACTTGAAAATTCACTGTGATTAACTGGGGTTGAATCTGAAGCTGAAATTTTACTGAAATGGTCCATAATGTATCTAGTTTATATAGGTTTTTATGGATCTCGATTCTGACTTCAGAAACTCAACTTATAGACCGAAGTTCAGGGGTTGTCCGACAGAAAAACTGGGCATTGGGGCAGCAGGTTGCCCGACTTCAAAAATTCCTTCCGATCTCGTCTTATGTACAAAAATTCTAAATTTTGGATATGTTACTCTCCTATGTGTCTAGTTTACTTAGAAATTTATGCTTCATCAATCCGACACAAAAAACATAACTTATGAATAAATATTCACAACTTGTCCAGAATGTGACTTCATTAAACTTACTGCCCAGCATACCCATTTCATCCCTCTATTAACATTATCTAATTTGATCATCACTATCAGATTTTCCAGCTTAATAAACACATATTATCATGCATAAAAATTATTTAACTTCTTAATCTTACTTCACAAATCAACAAGCAACATCAATTACACCATCACATAACCATTTATAAACCCCAACTCAATTTCACATCTAGGGATTTTACAATTTGGGGTTTCACAAACCCTTATTTTACCAACTCAAAAACCAAAAATACATGACTAAAAAATAGCTACCAACATCTTCAAGCATCAATTCATTCAAAATTTAAACAATTCAACAAGTGGGTTTAACATTTCTCACCTTAAAACCAAATATTCTTTCACCAATAGGGCCTTTAAAGCTCACTTGATACTCTTTCAAGCTTGCATGTAGCTTTAGGACTCTAAAACTTAGGTAAAAATAGAGAATAATTTACTGCAATGGAGCCTTAGAGTTTGCTAGGGAGAAGAAAAAAGGAAGAGGAGAATGAGAAAACGTGAAATGTGTAGTGGGGGGCTTTTGTTACTTTTTTTTTTATATGCTAACAACACATGTGCATGACATTTGTTAACAAGGCTTAACAAATGTCATCCATGCCTTGTAAACAAATGCCACAAATACCATTTTTTTTATAAATACAATAAAACATTTACTAAACGTAACGGTATTGGTCCAACTCTCATAATTCCTACCCGATACTTATGATTTAACTCAAGTATGGTAAATATTGCAACTGAAATCGGGCTTTTATGCCACCCCCAAATTTATTCGTTACCACTCGGGAAAATTTGTGTTCCCTATCACCAAATTACTAGTCCAATCAGGTATGAGATTTTGAGTAATTACAACAACAGGCTCAATAAACTAGCACCCTAAACTGCGATCTCAGCAGAACACAAACTCTATGGCCATTTCAGAACGAACTCTTCAAACAAAGAAATCACAACTGATCTCTTATCTGAATAAGTCATTCAAAAAATTCCACTTTGCATTCTTTAGCTAAAATATACAGTTTAATATCAACATTAACCAATATATCTTTAATTGTTCAATTAGTATGACTAGAGACAAGTTTCCTCAGAATCTACAATAGATTGCTGAGTATAATCTTTCTCACTGTCATACTATAAAGATCAAACCTTTAATAAGCTCACATTGCTTTTGGTGCGCAAATAATTAGCACATATCATGAACTAATTCATAATGTAAGCTTAATCAAGTTCAAAACTTGATCGTAGTAAGCTATGAACAATTTTAGATCTATGGTTCAATGATGAACTTCCAGAATCGATATCAAATATCGCTTCCATTATAAGTTATAGGATAATTTTCTTCGGTAAGAAAACAACAGAACCATTAAGTATCAAATACTCGTAAATGATTCTGATATCCTATTAGACTTATATAGAAGATGTATAAGGGTGTTGCTTCATCTTATTAATTACGTAGTTCTATTCATAATTTATCATTCTCACATTTGACTTCAATAAGTCAAGTCTTTTTCTATAATTGTTAACATCTGATGTTAACACCAAGTAATAAAATGATTTTATTACTTAGGATCGTAGGAAAGATATTCTATTAAATAGAATACAATATTCTATTAAACATAATAAAAACGATAAACTTTTACTTATACCTCCGAGGTATAAGTAATTTCCATTATATAACTATTATATAAAAAGAAAGTTTCAAATCTCAAACTTTTCAAAATTCGAATTTTCTACCTATACATATCATATATGTAACTGTAGAAATTAATGGAACCTAAATTAAAAAAATGAACTAATGTTACTGGAGCATATCCTAAGAGTATTGAAACTAATTCGGTAATATTCAATATCAAACGAATCAAATCATATAAAATTCGACTACTCCCACTACTCAATTCCATCAAGATGGAATCGTGGAAGAATATATTGAATAAGAATCATATTCACTTAATAACCTTAGAACTAATTGCTTTAATTCATATATTTGATCGTATCAAAGATCTTTGAACAGTTCAAAGACATGTAATGAATATTAAGGATAGAGTTCTCAAAAAGACTTCAGATTGAATATATTTGAACAAGTCAAAAATATTCAATCTACGATTCATCAGAACAGATCGAAAGTTCTTGATACTTCAAGATTTTCAATATGTGTTCCTTCAGAAACACATAACTAAGTTATGACAATCATAAACTAAGTTACGAAGTAAAGAAAAACTACCTTAAGCAATTACAATTCATTAAACTACTACATCTAATGTATCAGTTTAATAAATCTGGTGGTCCAATGTCAAATCATTGGTTAAACAAGATTTTAATCACCTTCCCGAATACAATATTCATTAAATGGATAAGGATATGTGGTGTGATCCTCGTATCAAACCATCCTTTACCATACAGAATAAGCATAAAATGCTTAAGTGATAAAATCTCATAAAGCACCATTCTAAATTACTTTACTTTTACCGAATAATTTTCTTAATGATTATCTCTACGTCAATGACACTACTAGTTATATTTAAAATATATAACAATTGTTTATAAAGAACGAGTAACTATCCAATAGTCGCAAGTTCCGATATCACATATCAAAACAATCATTAACTAATATTTTAAATAACTAGATGGGAGATCTGGTATCCAATACCTATAGTTGTAGTATTGTGAAAATCGATATTTTCTATACACAACTATACGCATCTCATTTCTTTAGCTTTACTATTTGCATTCAACTATTAATTGCAAATAACTGATTAACAAATTGTGTCACACACATTACCTCTAAAGGTCACTAAAGCTAAGAAAACCGTCATTACTAGATAAACAAATACCTAATGGGGCTTTCTTAATGCCAGTCAAGAATCTCGAGACATGAACTAATTCAAGTCAATTCTTACTGCATAAGAAACTATTCTCTCTAAAGTATTATATCCTAAAGGGGATATCTATCTAGATTATCTGTCATTGATTTAGAAACTAAGTCATTAACCATCTTGATTTTGAAGAAAATCGGAACAACAGTTCCCGATGGTTTAGACCACTAATAATATCCTAGTCTAATAGTATCTAGAACCTATTCTGGAATAATTGCAACCAATAGTCAAGTCAGATAACATATCAAAATATGTGTGCAGTGAATAAAAGTTTCAACTCTATACAAATAATAGAATAAGGAAACGAACAACGGAAATTTCCATAACAATACACACTGCCTAAGTTATGGAATATTTTTAAACTTAACAGTGTCTCTCACTATTTTACGTAATACCGTAATCCTCAAACGGAAAAATGAGAATTCAATAATTAAATCGAATTCCATAATAGGAAGAGGACCCCATGAATATATTTCGACTCACATCAGTGGCACGGTCTCGCCTATGTATATTCACAGGTAGGCAACTCATTATCAATCACTCACTAGTGACTCCAAGTTCCGGTCGTGATCGTTTCTCGTTGTGACAGCTTGGGCACGTTCACAAGGAGGCGTACCAAGGTTAAACTCGCCAATGATAAACTCAAGCTACTTGTGTAACCCTGATAGCTAGGGCACGTTCAGGATTTCGCTTTTGTTTGAATTTATTTAGTATCTGATATACATCCGGCATAAATAAATCTCTATCGGATACACCCTCACAAGCAGAGGCACAGTCTCGAATGTAGTCACAAAAAAATATTCATAACCGTATTGACAAGACGGACCAAGAAATAAGTATTCCAAATACCAGTTACTTTAAAACCTTATTAAGCGGGGATATTCCATAAAGTGTCATACACTTCAAATTTAATCAAATTAAATTAAAGCATGCATGTATCAAGCAAAGACAAGAACAAACATTTGATTTAAAGGGCTAATCATATCAGGGGCCAAGAATCAGACTCGCTCTGATACCATTTTGTTGGGGTTTTTAAGGGGGAATATCGGTAACGCAGCGGAAAAGTGGAAAATCAAAATTTTTTCGATTTCAAAATTTTTCTTAGATCAATTAAATAAACTTATTTATTTATTACCCAATTATCAAATTCTGAAAAATTACATAAGAAACCAAATTTTCTTGGTAATTATCAAATTGGCCCAAAACTTTGTAAATTGATCATTTTAGTCCAAAAATGTCAAATATAAATTTGGATGATTCTAAATCAGTTATAAAATGATTTTCAACATATCCAATACATCAAAATCAGATTACAACAAAGATCCCAAACTTTTGCCTATTTGTCGAGAGGTCCCCAAATTTTTGATTACTTGTAATTTAGTCCCTTTTGTTCAAAACATGCCAAGATCGAATCCAATCGACCCAAATTTTTACATAAATCATATACACTCCATAATACATCACATATACGAAAATCCCCAAATTTGGAGTGGGTTAAGAACCCTAATTTTTCAATTTCATCAAATTGAGCAATTTTACAAATCTTTAAAATCCAACATTTAATCCATTCAATGCTTCACCAAACAAGCCTCACACTTTTAAATAAATCTAGAACAATTCTAGGTCACCAAGAAGTGGCTCAATCAACACTCTAGAATGACAACTTGATTTCCAAAGAATCAAAAGTAAGCCGTTGAAACCATTTCAAGCTTACTTACATGCACACATCTTTCATTCAAGTTCACAACAATTAAAACACAAACTATAAGTAGAGAGACAACATCAAAGCAACACAAGATGAAGCTAAGCATGTTATAAATATTTTTCATGTTGTAAGATTTGAAAGAAAACTTACAAAACCTTAAGATTTCCAAGTTTTTCCTTATTTTCTTCAAACTTTTCTCTCAACTACTTTTGTGTTTCATTTTGTAACTTATGAACCCTTAACCCTAAAAAATGAAAACAAAATAATATATACCCACAAAATTAAGCTATTGGCCGAATTGAGGCAATATTAATATCTAGATATTATTTTTTTATTTCATTTTAAGTTTACTTTATCAACTTGCTTTAATCATCATTAAACCATTTAATGATTTAAAGTAAGTCAACAATTGCAAGTCAAAAAATATAACACTTATTTAAGGGTATGGCCGAATTTTACAATAAATGAAAGGAAATTGATATTTCAATTTTAACAATTTAAAATAAATATCCAAGGAAGTCGTAAATTATGACAACCATGAATAAACTAGCTGAATCATACAGGTCGAGGTCATTGCATACGTATAATCCCTTCGTCACAGGTATCCGGATAGTCCCAGATATATAGATGTAAACGTCAATCTTTATAGGTATTATCCCGTCGACCATTCTATTAGCAATCTTTAAATAACACTCGGAACTTACTTCCGAAGTATATTGTGGCCACAGATTAACTGATTGCTAATCACATATGGACTACTATACTCTGTACACAGAACTGACGGATCCTAGTGACACACATAGGATATCCTGAGGATCGTTCCACACCCAACGAACAGGCGGATGTCTGATCTAAATATATCGGAGACGTCACTGCCATCTAAGTGTGGAGGATGTCTCATACATCCACATTGGTGTCTCAAGTCGAAGGATTACTATGATATTCAATTCGAGAAGATTCTTATTGACGTTGGTGTGCTATCTATTAAGAATCTTTGGTGAGTCGTTCAGTGTTTATCCACTAGAAATACCTACACATCTATACGATTTTCCCCATACTCATGGTTCATTGGGATAAATCATCGGACCAAGTCTCGATATACGACATGTACTGGTCTCAACGGATTGGACTAACCGACCAGTGTTATTAAATCTTGATCACAGGAACTATACTTGATAATATACATTTAGCAGTGACACTTCACACTGTCAATTACAAACTAGTTTTGTAACTGTGTACTGCATTATATATTATCATGCCTTTGTCTAATATATAC
>SKCR01002808.1:0-26839 GCA_019454045.1 Zanthoxylum bungeanum | reverse complement strand
GATTTTTTTGCGTGTAAATAGATTTTGAATTTCTTAGTTTCAATGTACCCCATCCTCTGAAATCCTTATAAATAAAAGAGAGTTCTTCTTATTTTCTTCTTATATTCAGTTTTATTTACGCTTTGTAGTAGTAATTATATCCATCTATGAGTGGGTAACTTCTCTATGCTGAGGTAATAAGGTAATACTTTTACTTTTGCTATTTAGATTAATCTCCCTTAAAATATAATATATAAACTATTTAAAACCTGACTTAATAAAGGATACCGCCATTCTGGACAGTTGGTTATTCAATTTAAATTGGTTAAACCTGACTTAATGAGGATACCGCCATACTGGACAGTTGATTTAAGTTTATATTTTTGTTCCGCCTTATGGCTGATTATATTTGAATTTGACTTAATCAGGATACCGCCATTCTGGACGGTTGGTTTTTAAAATATCACAAGATTATATATTATTTTATGGGAGATATCTAAATAGTAAATAGTAGAAGTTAATTCCTTTTACCTTAGCATTTTTATTATTTTCTGCATTTACTTTTTAGTAATTTTTATGTTTTTTTTTTATTTGTACTAACTATGTGTTATAACTAAGTTAGTTTTCTAGGTTGTGATGAAATCTAATATCACGGTTTATAAGAGGTTATTTTATAATTTGAGTAATTTAAATGTTTACTTATTAGTCTTAAATGCTTCTTGTTGTTTGATCACCAATAAGATTAATGTGGTAAATCTAAAATGAACTAGACATAGGGATTTTAGGTTTCAACCTTTGACTTAATAGCCCACGATCTTCCTTGAGGATAGATAACCCTTTAATAGATTTCCTTACAAGATAGACATATACTTGTTGGGCGGGGGTAGCCATAATTAGAACTTAAACTTAATGAATCCATATAATTTGGTTGACATAGACATATGGTTCAATTGGATTAAACTGTGTATTTGTGACTGACCATCAACAGATGATTTCACATAAATTCATGTTCCAGGTTAGTAAACTGATTTATTACACAAACTTAAAATAATCACTTCATCTTTTAAAAGATATTAGAATGATTCACAACCTAGATCTTTGAGTCTTTTATTTTCCTTAGCATTTTCTTTTGTCTTTTTATCTTTTTATTAATTTAGCAAATCTACAAATCAAATCATTCAAGCAATCAATTCCCTTCTCCCTCAATTAGATATTTGTAAATAAAGATCAACAATTAATAACAATAGTAGGAATTAAGTCCTCGTGGGATCGATATTTTTATACTACTTGAACGATACGTGCGCTTGCGTTATACGTGTGTGTTTACGTCGGTCAAGTTTTTGGCGCCGTGTGGGGGGGAAAAATAAAGTTTTGTGCGCCGTTATATGTGTGTGTTTACGAGGACTTACGTCCAGAATGGCGGTATCTATTCTGTTGTTGGCCCTTGGAAACGATCCAAGAACCTGACCGGCGTAAACACACACGTATAACGCAAGCGCACGTATCGTTCAATAGTATATAAAAATATCGATCCCACGAGGACTTAATTCCTACTATTGTTATTAATTGTTGATACTATTTATTTACAAATATCTAATTGAGGGAGAAGGGAATTGATTGCTGAATGATTTGATTTGTAGATTGCTAAATAAATAAAAGATAAAAAGACAAAAGAAAATACTAAGGGAAATAAAAGACTCAAAGATCTAGGGTTATGAATCATTCTAATATCTTTTAAAAGATGAAGTGATTATTTTAAGTTTGTGTAATAAATAAGTTTACTAACCTGGAACATGAATTTATGTGAAAGCATCTGTCGATGGTCAGACACAAATACCCAGTTTAATCCAATTGAACCATATGTCTATGTCAACCAAATTATCTGGATTCATTAAGTTTAAGTTCTAATTATGGCTACCCCCGCCCAACAGGTATATGTCTATCCTGTAAGGAAATCTATTAAAGGGTTATCTATCCTCAGGAAGATCGTGGGCTATTAAGTCAAAGGTTGAAACCTAAAATCCCTATGTCTAGTTCATTTTAGATTTACCATTTTAAATTTTCGTCTTCAGCCAGATGTGACTGAAATCCATCTGTCAAGGCGGTTTCAGCGTCGTTTGGGATGTCCTATTAAGACATTCACATGTGCGTTGCTTTTGAAGGGTCCTCTTCCAATAGTAGGTGGTAAAAAGAATTTTGTCTTATTCAGTGCTTGTGCCACCTTTTTAATATTTGTTGCTCCAGTGATTCCTGAAAAGAAGAAGGAAATCAGGAGATCTTGTATGGTGCTTGACTTGGAATGGAATTTCCATTCTGTCAAATTTCTGAGTAATATCTCTAAATTGTACTCCCCAAAACGTGATGTTTCGCCTGAATTCACTGTATCTTAATTTTTTCTGACAATTGCTCCTCTATTTGCTCTGCTTCTTGCTCCACCTTTCTTCACAGATGAATTTTAGGATCTCAGTATTCAGTTCTTCATCTGTCATCTGTGAAATACATGCTCCTGAAATATCAATGTGAGAATGTAAGGAATGTCAGATTTTAAGGTCTTCATCCTCTGATCTGAGTGAACTGATGGCTGGTAGATTCATCTTCAAACATTAGTGCAAAGCATTCTCCAAGATCTACATGCTGAGGATGGAAGTTTCATCCTTCCTTGTTGGTGCAGTTAGTACAAGAAACTCAACTTTTTCATCCTCATCAGAGTCAGAATATAAAATCAAATTGAGACTTTGTTGGTGCAGGTTCCTGAACTGATACCTCTGATTCTTGATACTGCTCAGCCTCGTCCTCTGTTATGATGTCATGATGAATCTCAGAATATTCGAAGGCTTCTTCAGTATTATTTGAATTGCTCCGTGAGATATGTGATTCAGGTTGTCTGTTAGTTGTCTAACTTGATCTGTCATCCTCTGTATAGACACTGTTTGACTCTGAATTTGTACATCAAATTGAGCTTCTCGTTTCTCGAGCAATCTTTTAGCAATGTCATTCACCTGATATTCCTCTGATGGATCTGGTTCTTGATGAAGATCGTAATAGATGATGGATAAGATGGAAAATGTGATGATTCTACGTACCTTGAATGATTCCAATAATTCTGCCACTCTGAAAGGTATATCATTGATCGCTCGGGTGGTTACCATCACTTATTACACATCTCCCCATTTCATTCTGATGAGCAAATGTAGTATTGCTTGATTCTGGCTTCCAGTGATAGTTGTTGGGCTGGACAACAGGCCTCAGAAAACTAGATTGTTGCTACCGGATTTGGGGTGTATCTTTTTCTGGTAAAGCTCGTAATGTTTCAAAATGTTCCATTTTTTTCAATCACCTGAAAACAAAAGAAAGAATAAAAAGTACAGATAAAAAAAAAAAGAAAACTAGATACAAGTAAATTATATAGCTTCAAAATTAATAACTCAAGAAATATAAGTCCCCGGCAACGGCGCCAAAAACTTGACCGGCGTAAACACACATGTATACAGCAAGCGCACGTATCGTTCAAGTAGTATAAAAATATCGATCCCACGAGGACTTAATTCCTACTATTGTTATTAATTGTTGATACTATTTATCTAAAAATATCTAATTGAGGGAGAAGGGAATTGATTGCTTGAATGATTTGATTTGTAGATTTGCTAAATAAATAAAAAGATAAAAAGACAAAAAAAAAATTAAGGAAAATAAAAGACTCAAAGATCTTGGGTTGTGAATCATTCTAATATCTTTAAAAGATGAAGTAATTATTTTAAGTTTGTGTAATAAATCAGTTTACTAACCTGAAACATGAATTTATGTGAAAGCATCTGTCGATGGTCAGACACAAATACCCAGTTTAATCCAATTGAACCATATGTCTATGTCAACCAAATTATCTGGATTCATTAAGTTTAAGTTCTAATTATGGCTACCCCCTCCCAACAGGTATATGTCTATCCTGTAAGGAAATCTATTAAAGGGTTATCTATCCTCAAGGAAGATCGTGGGCTATTAAGTCAAAGGTTGAAACCTAAAATCCCTATGTCTAGTTCATTTTAGATTTACCACATTAATCTTATTGGTGATCAAACAACAAGAAGCATTTAAGACTTCATAAGTAAACATTTAAATTACTCAAATTATAAAATAACCTCTTATAAAACGGTGATATTAGATTTCATCACAACCTAGAAAACTAACTTAGTTATAACACATAGTTAGTACAAATAAAAAAAAAACTAAAAATTACTAAAAAAGTAAATGCAGAAAAATAAATAAAATGCTAAGGTAAAAGGAAAACTTCTACTATTTACTATTTAGATATCTCCCATAAAATAATATATAATCTTGTGATATTTTAAACCAACCGTCCAGAATGGCGGTATCCTGATTAAGTCAAATTCAAATATACCAGTCATAAGGCGGAACAAAAATATAAACTTAAACCAACCGTCCAGTATGGCGGTATCCTCATTAAGTCAGGTTTAACCAATTTAAATTGAATAACCAACCGTCCAGAATGGCGGTATCCTTATTAAGTCAGGTTTTAAATAGTTTATATATTATATTTTAAGGGAAATTAATCTAAATAGCAAAAGTAAAAGTATTACCTTATTACCTCAGCATAGAGAAGTTACCCACTCATAGATGGATAGAATTACTACTACAAAGCGTAAATAAAACTGAATATAAGAAGAAAATAAGAAGAACTCTCTTTTATTTATAAGGATTTCAGAGGATGAGGTATTGAAACTAAGAAATTCAAAATCTATTTATAGGTAAAAAAATCTAATTTTTTATTATTATATTTCTGATTTTTATTTTTTTATTATTTTATTATTTTATTTTTTTATTATTATTTTTTTTTGGATCGTTGAATTTTTGACACGTGGCATGTGGTTGCAATTACCAAAATACCCTCGGTCGGGACACCCAAAATTACCAAAATACCATTTTTGCCAAATTTCACAGTTTTGCTCCAAATCACCTCCAGAATGTCCTGAAACTTATTTTGGTGTCGGGATGTCCAAAATTACCAAATACCTCTTTTTGCCGGGACGCCCAAAATTACCAAAATACCATTTTTGCCAAATTTCACCAAATTTTCACAATTTTGCTCCAAATCACCTCCAGAATGTCCTGAAACTTTATTTATCTACAAAATAACACAAAACACATCAAAATATTCACAAAACTGAAGAAACTATACAAATATTAAGTTAAATGAGTGGGAAATAGTGATAGTTTTTAACCACTCATCATGGGCGCAAAATTGTGGATGCTGGTTTTTTGCCCGAGGTCCATGTTGGACAATTATGACCCGTAGCGTCACTATTTGTACAGATCATAGTGGTGTTGTACAAATTAACTATGTGACAAAGGAGATTGCACTCTTATAATTGTGATTATATCACCTAAATGTATAAATGATATAAGGTCCCTATGATTTGTTCCTGGACGGAGAATGATATGAGACAGTATCAATCCACGAAGGATAAATCGTTAAATATCCCTAGTCAGAGTATTATCGAGATTGGACATCGATAAATACGTAAAAGACTAGTATTACACTGGTGCGCGTTGTGAGGGCACAACAGCATAGTTCTTATATATTTGGGTATAGGATACTCATGCAAGTGTAATATGAGGTTGTGTTTTACCGATGGTATGGGAAACAGCTTCGCTCTGGATAGACCCCCTCAGAATTCCATTGGTAGTATGACTATGTGTCTATGGAAATCCGAAATCAGGGTAGGTGTATTTGGTCTTAACCTGAGACTTGCACCGCTAATACTTGCGACAATCAATATACTTTGGTTGTGGTCGTCCAGGGCTTTAACAGGTTATGTGTACGCCAATGCTGGGTATATTGAGAATCGTAGTGTGTTGGGTGTGATGTCAGACGGAAGTGTCACTCCAGTCATATGGAGATGATGGTCACGTAGGATACGGTACTAGTACTCTTAAGTACTGCAGTCATCGGATAAAATGACAAGGTCATGTTTATCCGATTATAGAGACTAGTTACCAGACATCCGACATGTGCTTCGTACGGGGCATACACAATTCCAGCCCCAGGCCTAGCACGTGATCATCCGATACTGGACAGAAATACGCAATACTACGTATACTACGCATGATATAGATTCTTTATTCCTATAAGGATTTCCGGAGAATTGGGTAGGCATGGCGCTTGCTAGAGGCCAACCTTGTCTTGTAAATCGGTATAAAACGTAGTACGAGGTACTTACGTGTTCGGATAGTCCGACGACCGAATTTACTGCCAACATATCTGGGGATCTCATGGGTCGCTTCCCAAAGATTCACCGATGACGCATGACTCGCACTCTAAATTAATCTGGGATTAATTAGAAGAGAGAGAAAATAATCTGGGATTAATTACGGAGATATTTTATTTGGGATAAAATATCATTTAAAGAGAGATAACGATTAATTTGGAATTATCGATTAATTATTATTCGATATATTAAACGAAATTTGATTTCGACGCGGAATTAAAATTAGATTTTAATTCGGGCGAACGAATTAATTTAGAATTAATTCGTTAGCGACGTGAATAGTAATTATGCTAGGCATGATTATTTAATTAAATTAGATTTAATTACGTCGCAACGGAAAATTCGTTAATTTGGAATTAGCGAACCCGAGCCCGGGATTATTTGCGAGCGCATTCACATTTCGAATTCGAGTGCGAAACGCAAGTCAAATCAAGCGTCAAATCGCTAGTCGCAACTAGCGTCACATCATTCGTCAATCAAGTGATGGATGCCTTTCACTTTGAGTGATTGACGCAAGTCACTATTCATGATTGATGGATTGATGTGAATTGATGGAGGTGGTTGGAGCCATATATGGCTTGACTTTGAAAGAGAAAAATGGGTATATGTTTATTTTGTTTTTAAAAACAACAATCTAATACACTTTTTCTCTCTCTCTCTCTCATCTCCTCTTTTTTTCTTTCTTCTAAAATACACCCTAGGGGCTGTGAAAAAACCTCACTGGTTTTGGTTACTGCCGAACAGTGAAGGGAAGCCAAGAGTCGCGATTTTGTGGCAAAATCGGGAGTGCTAGCACACTACGAAGACATGCGAAGGTGATAGGGAAGTCCACCCATGAGCCGGGAATCAAATGACGAAGCTTGGAGCTTGGTTTCTTGTTGATTGAAGGCCGAAACAGTGAGTTCTTCACTGCCACTGCCGTGAGCAGCCCATGGAGCAGAAATGGAGTTCTGTTCGTCAAAGCGTCGCTCAACCGATCGATGTGAGTATTCCGCAACTTCGTTGATTTGTATTCGCACATATTTCATGCCTTTTTATGATCTTCGGACCTTAATAGAAACCAAAAATGGTATCAGAGCAAGATTTGAGCATGAAAAAGTTAAGGCTTAAAATTTGGGTAAAATGTTTTCAAGTATGATTTGGTTGAATTGGATGATTGAGTATGCTTAAAATGTTGAATTGAAGATTGATTGGATCAATTTCATGAAATGGTGATGGATCATTTTTTCCCTAAATTTTATGTTGGCCGAGAGTTTGTTGCCCTAATTGTCTTGGAATTTTTTGATTTTTTGTTCATTGGATGAATTGGAATCATTTGGGGATATTGATTTAATGTCGAATTGGATTTAATTTTGATTGAATTCGGATCGGACATAAAATGCCCTATATTGCCGAGACATGTAGCATGTAAAATTGGGTTTGATTTTAATCAAAATGTGTTGGACAGGTGTGATGATGATGAACATGATTAATTGGGCTAATTGGTGTTTTGGAAATATTGAATTGGTTAATTAATTGTGTTTACACTTTAGTAATTAAACATTAAATTTGGAATTTTTGTGTTTGGTTAAATGGGCTTAAAATTGGATTTGGGCCTTTAAAGTTGTTAATGGGCTTATTGGGCTTTGTTGTACAAAGTTGGGTTTAGGAAAAATTGGTTGGATCCAATTGGGCCCAAAACTGCTTCCATAAAGACCACATGAGACTTATTGGACCTTTAAAGTTTAATTGGGCCTAAATTGATTTCTGGGCTTATGGGGTAATTCCCGGATGGATTTTGGTTATTCGGTTTGACCCGAGTTGACCAAAAGTCCACGCCTCAAGAATTAATTAAAAGCCTATTGGACTTTAATTAAATTGACTTTGGACGTTAATTGAGCTTTGAGACCCGTAACGATTAAATTTGGAATTTAAGTCGCAAAGGTTCGTAATTAAAGTGTAGTATTTAATTTGGAATTAAATAGTGAATTAGAATGAATGCATTTAAATTGGATTTAATTATGCAATTTAATTTAATTCGAGAATTCGTACTTTGAGTACTTATTCGCAGAATGAGTTTGACTCGCACAAAATTAAATCGTTGTTTGAACATTGGATGGTCATTATTATCAGATTAATTAATTTGATTAGATTGATTGATAACATGCTTGTGTGAATACATGGTTGCGATGCATGAATAATGTATATCGATGGATATTAGATGGGTGGGGCAATTTTAGAAATTGTTGTAATAAATTTGATTTATTAATTGGACCTGCGAGTCCTGCCTTATACCTCCATATTCTTTGTATTCTCTTCTCACCTATTCCCCTCAATGTAAATGAGGTTTTCTTTAGAAGTGTAGTGTAATTGGTAGAAGCAAATACATGTGCTAGCGGGAGAGAGAAAGGGAGAGATTTGATCTAGGATCAATGTGTAAAGTATCCATCCGCATATCATTATTATTTATTTTTACGCGCTTTATTATGTGTTTAGAATGCATGTTTAAAGGTGTATGATGATGAGACCTTAACAAAGATAATAAATTGGTTGCCAATTTGTACGCGAAAAACCCTCAAACAATATTAAACGTTTTTCCTTCCATTGAGTGATTCTCACTCAAGATCCGAGACTGGCATTGGCTTGTTGGCCAAAGTCAAGGCCTTTGTCCATCGAGGATGTGTTTGAATCACGAGAGCCTTGTTCCATATTGGTGTCTTGTCCAAGTTGTGGTTTGTTGGCCAAAGTCAAGTCTACTTCTTGTCCATCGACATTGATTACGAAGCTTTCCACGGTCAATGGGTCGCGCTTAACTGTGATCAATAAGTTTGTTGTGCCAAAGCCAAGACTTAGTTGATTCAGAGGAAAAAGGTTAGGTAATACATTGGATGTATTGACATATATAAGATATATGTTTCGGACTTGGATGTCCCCCTACCGGATCTAGGAATTGGATTGGATCCAATCGATCTTAGAGATCTACCTAGTTAATTATCATACAATTTGTTGGCCAAAGTCAAGATTGTGTGATATTTAACGGGATCCTAGCCCAGTAGGAAACACGGTTTCCCGAGTACTCGACAGAGGGTTAGAGGCTCGCAGAAAAATAGTGGGAGCAAGAATTGAATTTGCAATATTCGTTTAATTACTTGCCATACGCTTAAAACAAATATCATTCGTCAATTGTATTAAATGTTAGTTGGACTAATATTTAATGTTGTTTTAATAAATAGTTGGACTATATTCAAACTATTCATTTATAGTTGATTTTATAATTGGATTATAGTAATCAATATAATTTATTTTAATCTATTAAATTATAGTTGATTAAATAGTTGGACTATTGTAATCATTATAATAAATAGTACCTTAATCGTTGATTAAATAGTTGGTCTATTAAAATCAAGATAAAATGAAAGATTGACATTTAAAACATAATCATAAGGAAAATGTATTTAAATGGTTTAATTTTCAAATTGGGAATAATTTCAGGATGGTCCTGGAAAATAATAGGTTACTTTATTTGATAAAATAACATATTAAGCCTAAGCCCGGAGTTAAGCAAATAGTAGAGCATAATCTTTAGAAGATTGATGTGATGATAACTTTAGTGCTTAATCTATTAAGCTTGTCGCAGTAGACTCCTTAATTTCTGAATCAGAACTAAGGATTAGATCCTTAAAGTATGATAATGAAATTGAAGGATCTTCAAAGAATCTATACTTAGATTTTAGAAGTACTAAATTACAATAAATAACTCTTGGAGAGTTAATGACTATTCTTCAATGAGATAAAGTCAAAATTTGCAATAAGGCAAGTAGCGCAAGGCGCACCTTACTTTGATATTCTAGAAGGCCAAGGCTTGGCCAAAGGCTTCTGGAGTGTTGAAACAGGAAAAGGCAAAATCATTATAATCTTCTGGGAAGATAAATGACATATCCCAAAATGTATGCCTAAATTGTGGCAAACGGGATCGCGGAAGCGTGACTGCAGTTTGGACAAAGAGGAATTGAAGAACGAACAAGGCTCTGACTTCAAATATGTTTGTCAAGATTATGTCACACTAGTATTAAATTAGATTTTAAAAACTTAGTGTGGTACATAAAATATATGTATTGATGTTCAGAATCTACTTTGAGCAGGATACTGACTTCCATAGAGATTTATCTGCGAATTGAAAATTGGACAACTGTCGTTGTTTTAACCGTAGATACCTAAGTTTAGGAACTGCCTTCGGGTGTGTACTTAAATTAGGAAACTGTTATAATGTAACTAGTTTGACTAGAAACATTATCTCTATATTAGTGTCTAATCCGTTGCGGATTGAACCTTTATATTCTGGAACACTAAATTGTTTTATTATATAAAGATGATATTGAGATAAACACATTAGATGTGAATAACAGAGTTTATATTTTGAATATAAAATAAATCTCAAATATATAACATGACAAACAAATAGCTCAAACTGATTTGATTAGAAGAAACTAATTGTGGCATTGTTGTCTGGTACACAATCAAACAAGACTCGTATATCCACACTTTTGAAGAGTGGGTACTAGGACTGATTTGATTCCAGTCAAATAAAGTCTACGAATCTAGTTTATTGGGCAAAGTGCCTATAATACTATTTACTTGGTAAAAGTGTAAATGCCACCAATCTGTTAGCCCTAGTTCATAGTATAGCAAGTAGGCCCATATCTAGCTAGGCTAGGGTGGATGTGAATATTTCGTGACCTTACGGATGTGGCATCGCGTTATGGTTATATGTCTCTTTTGAAACACAAATCGGAAACTTTTAGAGTTTTCGACACGAAATAGACAAACAGATCGGCTATAGTATTATACCGTCACGGTAAGACCGTAATGGAAAATACTTAAGCAATACGTTTCTTACATACTTGAAAGAATATAGTATTCTTTCAATGAGGACTCCTCCCGGAACACGTAGTTTGACGGTGTGTCCGAACAGAGTACCGAATTTTGTTGGACATGATAAGGTTAATAATGTGTCGCTCTGAGCTACCATTTCCTTCACAGAAAGCTTTAAACAGTGCAAGAACTTATTTTGAATAAGGTTCCATAAAATCTGTTTGATAGATTCATATTAGATATGAACGGAAAGAAACCGGGTTTCACATTCCTGATTATTTGGGTATGTTAGGCATATGTTTGGATGATACCAAACTAGAACCCAAATTGGATAAGTGCCAATTGTAGGTTATCCTAGGGATACCATAAGTATAGTACTATATACATCTCACTAGAGAACAATGTAATTGTTGCTCACCATGCGGTTTTCCTAAGAGGAATACCGATATGCAGTGGTAAGTGGGGAATAGTAAAACTCGATGAAAATCAGAGTAATACTGTTCAAGGCACCGAATCTTAATGGAACATAAATAGTTCATCAAGGATGAAACTATTACCATTAATCTTCGAATACACAAGAACCACGTATGTTGGAGAGAGTCAGAAAACAACCTGGAGTATGGGTTTCTGATCTCACTTCATAAAGATGTTTATCTTATTGAGGTATACTAACTGACTACGTATGAGGAAGTGATACAAGGTATCGACTCCATCTTATGGCAAAGTGCCATGAATCCGAAATGGATTCCATGTATATCAACTATATTTGGATACTAGTTGATGTACCGCAAGACATTGTGCCTAATGGTACTTTATAAGTCCTCAAGGAAGACATACATGGATGGCAACATACCAACGTGTAAAGCTAAGCTTTTAGCGAAAAGGTATCGTTATCAACATTGTGTTGATTACGATTCAACCTTTTACCTGTTGCCACGGTAAATCCATTTGGATAATGCTTGCTAATGCTGCATGTTTCATTAGTGAAATATGACAGCTTAACGAGAAAATCGCTTTCCTGAAAAGGAAACCTTTCGGAGGATATATCCTGTCGGTTTTGTCGTACCATAACAAGCAAACAAGGTTTGCGGGTTATTCGATCCATGTTTGGAATGAAGCAAGCATAGGTTCTTGTAATTATCGTTTTGAGGTAATCATAATGGTATATGATTTATTTCAAAACGGAAATGATTCTTATGTATATAAGAGGATTAGTGGGAGCGCACTGACAATGGCTGTCCTATAAATAATGAAAATACGTCATTTCTTGGAAGTAATATTCCCATAAAACTATCGGCGAAAGCTTGGCTTTCGAATACTCTCGGGGAAATTGTACATTGAAAAATGTACGCGACCTGGTGTCTCATACGCTTTGAGCATATGAAGTCACAAACATGCCAATCCAAGTGATAGTCACTGGATTGATGTTAAGAACATCCGTTAGTATCTTAGAGAACTAAGGATGCTGTCTTAGTCTATGGAGATGGAGAACTTGAAGTGACTGGGATCACTGTAGCAAGTTTCCTAACCGATAAAATGACTATAAGTCGCAAACGGTACTACAAAGTTTGAATAACGGAACAGTGAGCTGGAAATCTTCGTAGCAAGATACTGTTACCGAATAAACAACTAATGCGGGTTAGTGCTGCAGCTGAGGCATCAATAGAAGCCTTCTGGATCGATAACAAATCTAATTAGATTAGATATAATTCTGTTAGCAGCTGAGCTAGACGTCAGCACAGGCTAAAGAATTAATGGTCTCATCAACCAGATACATACTTCGATATTCATATGATTCGTTCGGATCATACATCGTGGCGATGTGATGATCGAATAAATCGCATCAGATGATAATCATGAAAATCCGCTGACGAAAGTCTTTTCTCAGCAGTTTGAGCCAACCGTACATAGTTCGGGTGTAAGACACTCGAGTGACTGGCTATAGGCCAAGTGGGAGATTGTTGGACAATTATGACCCATAGCGTCACTATTTGTACATATCATAGTGTTGTTGTACAAATTAACTATGTGACAAAGGAGATTGCACTCTTATCATTTGTGATTAGATCACCTAAATGTATAAATGATAGAAGGTCCCTATGATTTGTTCCTGGACGGAGAATGATATGAGACAGTATCAATCCATGAAGGATAAATCGTTAAATATCCCTAGTCAGAGTATTATCGAGATTGGACATCGATAAATACATAAAAGACTAGTATTACACTTGAACGCGTTGTGAGGGCACACCGTCATAGTTCTTATATATTTGGGTATAAGATACTCATGCAAGTGTAATAGGAGGTTGTGTTTTACCGATAGTACGGGAAACAGCTTCGCTCTGGATAGACCCCCTCAGAATTCCATTGGTAGTATGACTATGTGTCTATGGAAATCCGAAATCAGGGTAGGTGTATTTGGTCTTAACCTGAGTCTTGCACCGCTAATACTTGCGACAATCAATATACTTTGGTTGTGGTCGTCCAGGGCTTTAACATGTTATGTGTACGCCAATGCTGGGTATATTGAGAATCGTAGTGTGTTGGGTGTGATGTCAAGACGGAAGTGTCACTCCAGTCATATGGAGATGATGGTCACGTAGGATACGGTACTAGTACTCTTAAGTACTGCAGTCATCGGGATAAAATGACAAGGTCATGTTTATATCCGATTATAGAGACTAGTTACCAGACATCCGACATGTGCTTCGTACGGGATACACAATTCCAGCCCCAGGCCTAGCACGTGATCATCCGATACTGGACAGAAATACGCAATACTACGTATACTACGCATGATATAGATTCTTTATTCCTGTAAGGATATTTCCGGAGAATTGGGTAGGCATGGCGTTTGCTAGAGGCCAACCTTGTCTTGTAAATCGGTATAAACGTAGTACGAGGTACTTACGTGTTCGGATAGTCCGACCGACCGAATTTACTGCCAACATATCCGGAGATCTCATGGGTCGCTTCCCAAAGATTCACCGATGACGCATGACTCGCACTCTAAATTAATCTGGGATTAATTAGAAGAGAGAGAAAATTAATCTGGGATTAATTACGGAGATATTTTATTTGGGATAAAATATCATTTAAAGAGAGATAACGATTAATTTGGAATTAATCGATTAATTAATATATTCGATATATTAAACGAAATTTGATTTCGACGCGGAATTAAAATTAGATTTTAATTCGGGCGAACGAATTAATTTAGAATTAATTCGTTAGCGACGTGAATAGTAATTATGCTAGGCATGATTATTTAATTAAATTAGATTTAATTACGTCGCAACGGAAAATTCGTTAATTTGGAATTAGCGAACCCGAGCCCGGGATTATTTGCGAGCGCATTCGCATTTCGAATTCGAGTGCGACACGCAAGTCAAATCAAGCGTCAAATCGCTAGTTGCAACTAGCGTCACATCATTCGTCAATCAAGTGATGGATGCCTTTCACTTTGAGTGATTGACGCAAGTCACTATTCATGATTGATGGATTGATGTGAATTGATGGAGGTGGTTGGAGCCATTTATGGCTTGACTTTTGAAAGAGAAAAATGGGTATATGTTTATTTTGTTTTTAAAAAACAAAATCTAATACACTTTTTCTCTCCTCTCTCTCATCTCCTCTCTTTTTCTTTCTTCTAAAATACACCCAAGGGGCTGTGAAAAAACCTCACTGGTTTTGGTTACTGCCGAACAGTGAAGGGAAGCCAAGAGTCGCGATTTTGTGGCAAAATCGGGAGTGCTAGCACACTACGAAGACATGCGAAGGTGATAGGGAAGTCCACCCATGAGCCGGGAATCAAATGACGAAGCTTGGAGCTTGGTTTCTTGTTGATTGAAGGCCGAACAGTGAGTTCTTCACTGCCACTGCCGTGAGCAGCCCATGGAGCAGAATGGAGTTTTATTCGTCAAAGCGTCGCTCAACCGATCGATGTGAGTATTCCGCAACTTCGTTGATTTGTATTCGCACATATTTCATGCTTTTTTGATCTTCGGACCTTAATAGAAACCAACAGTTCACAATCAGAATTTATAGGTTGGGGGCACTAGCGATCCTGCAAGACAAATGTAGAGTGAGCGGGAGTATACTGCCCACAGGTGTGGTGGGTGCCGGGGGCACTCCGACGCTCAAGTTAGTAATGTGAATAAGTCGGTTGTACGGAGAATAAGGCTTGAAGTTACCTCAATCATATTTTGTTTGCCGTGAGGGCAGTGTATTATGATTTCTCTGATGACAAGGAGTAGTGTTGTGTCATCTCCCCCCAACTTTATGCCTTGGCTCTTCTCTTTTATAGGCCCTCATTACGAGGGGTCATTTAAATCTCTTCTACCCGTTGGATGTGTTAATGACAGAGTTTATGACTGTAAATTGCCGATTTAATGGAATTCATTACTGAAGGCGTTTTCCCATCTAATTACTCATGAATCTGTTGACCTTCCTGAACTGTTAAATTTGTGATGGTGGGCTCTGGGCTGGTATGGCCTCTCGGTCCAAAGCTGATTTCTCAAACTAGATCTAATGGTGGGCTTCGGGGCTTTGGTTTCTTGATTGGCCCAAATGTGGAATGACAGTTATGCCATTGGGCCCAAATTTGGCCCGTACAGTTACGATTCCACATAATTTGAAACCGTAATCTTAAGGTTTAGTCCGACTCTGAACCAAACCAAAAATTTTTTTTTGGAACCAAACCAATTTTTTCTTTTTTCCCCCAAAAAATAAAGGACCAAATCGAAACCGAATCGATTTTTCTGGTCCGGTTCTACGATTCCAAAAAGCTGGAACCATAGAACCGAACGACTCAGTTCGATTCTGGAACAGAACCGAACCATGGCCAAGTCTAACTGTGAAGGGGATAATTTTCCCTAACGTCGGGTTTGAGTTTAATAGTTAACTCATCGCGCGAGTTTATTTTGATTTTATATATATGATTTATGATTTTTTTTAAATATTGGAATCCTATCGGGCTTAAGTAGAGTAAGTAAAACCCCTAATTGTCCAGACTCTTATAAAAAAATATATCATATAGACTTGATCCCATAATCTGACAACCAATGCATAAGTCATTTGCCACCAAACCACGTCCTTTAGGGCTTAATATCTATTAAAAAATGATACACTCAACACACTTTTACTTAAAGTTGTACAAACTCTCTCACTGTAGCTACAGTGATCTACAGTAAATCACTGTAGCTACAGTGAGAGAGTTAGTAAAACTTTCAGTAAAAGTGTGTGTGAGTGTATCATTACTCATTTCTATTTATTATTACTTTAAAACATAATTTATTCATGAGTACATAGATAAGATGATCCCGAAAATGATGTAATCATAAATAATCATTATAGTACTAAACTAAATTTAGTAATATAGAACATACAACCGAGGGATACAACAACCACCAACATCAACATCAACTTTGAAAGTCCATGAAGACAGATCTATGTCTAGTTTTAAATCTGTTAAGTCAAACAGTTGTAAAATATATATCAGATGGCTTCCCGATTAATAATGATAAGAAAGGGGGAAAAATATTCATGTATATGATAGATTGTAATTCTTGCAATTTTTCCACAATCAAAACCAACTCAAGCTGCAACATAAAACATTGCATGAGAATGGAAACTCAAGAGGACCATAAATAATAGGTTATATGATGAGTTTGTAAAACAAAACTATGTATGTTCTAATCAATTATATTTTCCAAAGATCATTAGTATAAATGAGAGATATTTGATATAATGACTATTCAAGTGGATAGAGTGATACTTAAAACACCTAATATAAGAATTAATCTATTTGCAATTCAAAAATGTCTAAGTTTATCAAATATATAACACAATAAATAAGTTTTTCCAATTTCGATAATAATGCACATAAAAATAACAAAGGAGCTTATACCAAATTTCCAAATTTTGATGTGGTTTAGCATGATTATTTTGACATGTTACTAATGAAATCTTTCATTAGCCTTCAAAAAAAAATTATTTTGACATGTTCACGCCAACAAAACTTTGAATTCTTGAACTGTAAATTTCATATCATCCTAAATCAATGATAAATTGAAACTTTTACAGGATGTCCACCTAATTTAGAGAATCATAAAATCATCTTGAATTTTTCAATATTCAATAGGCAATAAAAAATAGTCAAATACCAATTGTAGATAAAAAAAAAATACAAATTAGTAATGTGTAAAGTTTAATACCTTTTCCTTTGCAATATCCTTGGTAATCTCCCTCTAGTCCTCCACTTATCAGCTTCTCGACTGATTGTTCAAATCCTTCACACTTTTAAAGTTCAAATAACAATTTTTTTGAAAAAAATAACAAAAGTTAGAACACAAAAAATAATTTCCACATCAAAAAGTGAGCATTATATTGCGTATACAAACACAAAAGTTCATGACCATTACACACTCTAATTGGCTTAGAAAATAAAAACTCCCTTAAGTTATATAACGTTTGCGTATGTAAGAGAATCCATTTATTTGAGATGTTTTTGTTGGAGTTGGTGCTTGAAGTGCTAATCCGAATAATGTATTGTACATTATATTTTATTATTTATTAATAAATAACTATATTTTCATTTTAATCGGTTAATGGTAATTATTGTGTCTTATCTCTACCTGACACCCGACCTTAAAATAGTCACGTAGTAATACTAGATATTGGGTGGTCCATCATTTGGATAATATTACTATTATAAATTATTCTTAAAGTATATATTCTGAATCGTTGATCTGGAATACAGTCGGATTCCTATAACCTAAAAGACTAGCATTTTCCGTATATTGGAATTAGAGTTCTAATAGTCTAACCCAATGGACCATGAGCAAGGGAAACTCATATAGACATATGAGTATTCGCCTGAGCGAATACTCAATGACTCACAGGTGATTCCTAATAATTAGAAGTACATGTCAATATCAATAGGAATCTCTTCGAGTCGAGTAGCAATGTGATCATTTGACTATATGATAGCATTTATTTTGTGTGTGATCCTCCATACTTTGATGTCATGTATGTCAGAGACCTTTCATGGTATCACCGCTAAATGTTCGTTGGGTGTAGACCGATGCACTCGTTAATTAAGTGTGTATCAAGATATGATCTGCCCGTCCGTATGTGTACCATAAGAGATTAAGATATCCATGTTAGGGAGTCACGATTCTTAAAACTTTGGTCAAAATCGATCATCTATTGTTGATCACATATATTAGAATTGGTGTTCTGATTACTTGTAAAGAATTGTGGACATATCGATAATATGAGATGTGCGACTTGGAAACTTGATAGTGTAATCTATGTTTCCTAAGTACAACTCAGATAGCCTACCACGGAGGGAATTTTAAACATATGTGATGAACTCGACTTGTATAGTTCAAAGATCATTCATGTTCTTCGTAATTTCGGAGATGGTCGAATTGCGTATATATGAGCTAGGCTTATATGACGAACGTGTCTCGACTTAGAGAGTCATCCAATATGAAGTGTACTCATTGAGCACTCGGATGATAATAAATAAAATTTGATATTATAATTATCAATCAAAGTAATTAAGTTTTATTGGATAACATTAATATTTTACTATATCAATTGAGATTTATTGGATTAATTCAAATTTATAATCACACAAGAGCTTTATCGTAATTCATAAATATCTCTACAATGGAGGATATTTTGGTAATTACAAAATATATAATAATAGGTGTATTTAACTTGATTTAATTGGATTAATCAAATGGTTAAACTTTAGGCATGATTTAATTGGATAAATCAAGTGGTTTAAACTATTTGCATGATTTAATTGGATTAAACAAGTGGTTAGACAAAGTTGATTAGATTATACTTAATATGCATAATTAGACAAATTGGATTAAACCCACCTAAAAATTGATTAAAAACTTCTAGTAATTAAGAATGCAAAGCTTGATTATAAAAGTTAAGCTTATGCAAATCCTTTTGATTAGTTTCAACTAAAAGAAAACAAGTGTGAGAGATGTTTTGGAAGTTCTCTACATTTTTCTTACTGGGAAGATTTAATATTTCATTTAAGCTTTCTAGGTAAGTTTTGATGTTCTTTAATAAGCTATTTTTTTTTTTAATGATTTGAGATCATTAATGAAACATAATGTGATATATTATGTTTTTGATGCATAATAACATAATTTAAAAGGTTGAATCATAGTTAAGATTTGTGTTTAGATGTTTTGCAAGCATAAACACAATATACTTGTGATTAGGTCAAATTTATATATGTTAGACATAAAACACAAAATTGGAATTTAGAATTCTAGATGAAAGCTTGGAGGTATGGCTACTATTATAGAATCACTTAACCACCTTTGAGTGACATAAAATTCTTCATGGGTTGTTTCTTTGTAGGATTCTTGTTTGGTTTATATTTTAGATTCAAATTTATGCATATATGTATTTAGAATACACTTATGTTTTTGTAAAATATTTGATGTTGGTTTTAATATTAAAGTTGGATTTTGGGTGTATGAAAGTATTTGGAGAAAATTGGAAGCAAATTAGATTTTGCTCTCTGGGAGAATTTGGAGCAGAAGCGTGTCGCGAGAGCATACTCTGGCGTTATGGCACTCCCCCTCTCCAACTTCGAGAGTCGCAACGTGCAGGACACACTGAGAGCTTGTGCTCTCGCACTTGCACAACGCAACGCAAGCATGCCGCGAGTCGTAACGCCTACGCGTGTTGAAAGTTGTTTTCCTCCGTTTTGGAGTTTATGGACTTTGATTTGTTCGAGATTTTTTCCTATGGACTCATAATTGAATATTGTATTTCATTACATTATTTTAAATACAACCATACTCTATATTCATAGGTTAGACCCAATTCTATTATATGAGATATTGATCAAACCCTAGGGGTTCCATATCCGCCTTAACAGCTTCTTCAGCTTCATTCTCTCCGGTTTACAAGTTGAGACAATTATCTTTTAAGATTTCATTAATACATTTGGTTATGCATCTTAAAAATTATTTGTCATTCTTTAATATTCAATTGCCTCTTTGATTCCCAATTCTCTTTGATTCCTCACAATTAATCAATTCATTCAATAGAGAAATAACAACTATTTAATTCGCTTAGGGTTATGGAAAAAAATAGATTTTGCAGGAATTAAATAGCTAATGCTAACTCATATTGAAATTGAAAGTAGCATAAACCTGATTTAATTAAATTATGCAGTCTTAAATTCAATCAAAGACTTACGATGAATCAACTTATAGAATCATTTTAGTTTGGAATATTACCCAAAAAATTGAATAAAAAATACTACTAATAAATTTAATTGAGAAAAGAACATGAGAATATTAACAGCATGCAGCATTAAAGGATCATCCTTATTTAATGGTTTTATTAATAGAAACAAATTTATTGCTCACTTGGCGTCACTCAATCATGGCTGAGCATGTTCTATTTGATTTTTCGTCTGGTTCTCTATTGCTCTTTGTGTGTTATCTTCTTCTTATATAACATTTGCATATATAAGATAATCATTTTATTTGAGATTCTTCTTCCGCTTCCATCTCTCATGTTTGCAAGTTGAGACAACTTTCTTTCAAGATTTCATTAATATATTCGATTATGCATCTCAGAAAATAATTGCCATTCTTTAATATTCCATTGCCTCTTTGATTCCCGATTCCTATTGGATTTCTCACAATTAATTCATCCATTCAATAGAGAAATAACAGCTATTTACTTGACTTCGGGTAATGGGGAAAAAAAATCAATTTTGCAGTAATTAAACAGCTAATGCTAACTCACCTTGAAATTGAAAATATAGTAAACCAGATTTAATTAAATTACACAGCCTTAAATTCAATTACAGGCTAACGATGAATCAGTTTATAAAATCGTTTTAGTTTGGAATATTACCAAAAAAAATTGAATAAAAGATATTGTGAATCAATTTAATTGAGAAAAGAACATGACAATAGTAATAACATATAATATTGAAGGATCATCCTTATTTAATGGTTTCCTCAAATTAAGGAAAGAGCACCAAAATAGCGAAGATTAAGAAGAGAGCACCAAAATAGCGAAGATTAAGGAGAGAGCATAATTTGCTTCAGAAATATATTAGATATAGATAGATAGTGATTTTTATGCCCTTTTTAATTTTAAAAAATATATAAATCTTGGGACAGCCTCTACCTTTTAAATGAATTAATTAGAGTTTTAATAAACCTATTCCATAAATACTTAAATTTTTTTTTTTTTATTTATTAAAAACTGTTTGAAAAGTAAAAAAATTAATATATTAAATTTTTATTAAATGAATAGGTTGAGTTCAAGTAATTACAGCTTATTACAATGCTAAGGCAGATATTGAGAAACTTGGGAGAACACCTATTAGAGAAGAGAAAGCAAGAAGGTTTTAAAGGTATATGAAATGTGACAAGAGATTTGGAAAAGTGAAGGAACACATTGTTGAAATGTTATATAACCAAGTTTAGACATCAGAAAATTAAAAACTCAGGTCTTCCTAAGAAATTATTTTTGAAGAACATAAATAGGACTTCTGAATCTTATAGTTCAAACAATTGGAGTACACTAGAAAACTTAAGTGTGAATTGGTATGAAATGAAACGTGTCTTTTATGTTTAGGTGCCTCTTAAATAATAAAATATGACCTTTAGGGTCTCAATTTCACTTAAGGATATGTTGTTTCATTTGAAAATACTTAATTCAAATGAAAGAACATAAATTTTGGATCAAATGGTGCATATTCAAATGAAAATTAATAACTGTTGACACTTGATATATCTCTTCAATAGTATCCTCAACATCTATAAATAAACATTTAATATGTTGTGATTTTTCATTTATTTACTAATCTATTCTCTGCATTCTTTTTTGTTTATTCTTCTAGAAAGAAAAGTCTTTACAGAAAGCTATTTATGAACATAAGAATAAAGCAAGTTTCAATTAAGAAAGTTCGTCGTTCTTGTAGATCTAAAGTGCATCTATCAATAAGAAATGATTGTTGTATCATAAGATATAACAATCAAAATCGAAGTGCACAAGTGCATAATTGATTTTGTCTTAAGGCCAAGGAATCAAATTTCTACCTCAATCAACTTATAGTGTATTTATTTGATGGATTGTTGAATGGGAATGTGGGAATCAAAATAATAATAAAAAAAATTACTTATTAAAAACTAAAATGTGAATGGGAATGAATCTGTGGACCCCACTTAAAATAGAGAATGAGGAATGAGTCATTCCCTGAATTAACATTTTTACCCATTGAAAAATAACAAAATCACTTTTTAATCCTATATTAGTTACACAATATTTCCCCCTTTTGCATATAATCAACTTATCAATCCCTAAGCCATCGTCATCATCCATCTTCTGCCATCTACATCCAATAAGCTTTGTCATTCATGTAATATCCCGAGTTTTCAGAATAGTTCGAAAAGATTCTCGGATTGAAGTTTAGGCATCGAAATGAGACAATGTTCGAGAATAAGAGTTTAAGTGTTGAAAAATATGTTGAAATATTTTAAAGTGGGAATTCTTTGCATTGGAAATCGCATAACTCAAAAGGATTAATTACATGTAGTTTTGGATATTTCTATATTAGTAAGTTTCATTAGTTCAGCTATGGAAATGACAACCAAAATCCGATTGATTTAATTTTCAATCCCTTGGAAATGTCTTTCAAAGAGGAACAACTTTCGTGTTGAGTACTTTTTGACATTTGCACCAGAAGGTCTTCAAAAATATGAATTACCGAATAAATACATTGTTAGTGGCCTAAGTGTAATTTCGTGGGGGCCAAAGTGCAATTTTTAGAAGACATTCTATTTAAACCCTGAAACTTTGGTTAATTGTAGATTAACCCCTGAAATTACATTCACACAGCATGGTGAGAGGGAGAGAGACGAACTGAGAGAGAGGGATGAGTTTTTTCGGCCACCGCGGGTCGATTGCGACCCCTCAGGGGTGTAATCCAGGTGCATCGCTTCCTTTAGTGGCTGTCGATCGGCTTACGATGACTTGCTAGGGCGCGTAGAGAGAGAAATGGGATGCGATATGATGAGCTCATCCCGACTTGTTCAGGCATCTTCACCAGTCAATCCACCCATCAAATCAAATTACTTAGAGAGTACTACAAAGTTGTGGAGTCAGTTTTTTCAATAGGTTCTCGGTTTCACGCCAAATGAGGTAAGAATGTGCAGTGAATAGTGATACCCATTTGTTCGAGTGCTCATATTTCAATTTCGTCGATTCTTATGTGTTCGTGAGAATGTTAGGAGTTCACTGGTGCCCTCAGAATCTCAGTAAAAACCCTTTATTTTCAAGTTAAAAGTCTTATATTTGGATGCTTCCAGTAGTGTTGTAGAGTAATGTATTAACATGTATTTAATTGAATAAGCTAGAATGTATTGAATTTGTGCTATTGATAGAATCCGAGTGAAATCTTAATGCATTGGATCGATCCAGTAGGATTTACGAGTTTCCGATAAAACTTGATTTTGCGTCTGTCATTGCTTTGATGAACGTAAGGATATGTATGAGTTAATTATAATGATATGATAATGTTTATATTATTTTGGAAAATTTCAGAGAGTCAATGATCATTCTATAGCGTTTTCGGGGATTGTTTCGAAAGATTTTTCGAAAATACGTATTTAAGGATTTAAACTAACTGGATGACTTAGAAGTATTATAAATGTTTCGGAAGAAAACAGGAAAGATCTAAAAGATCTAGGATCCATTTGTATAGTTTCCAGACTTTTCGAGGGATTTTCGGGTTTTAGATTGGAAAATGAATTTGATATTATAGATTTATAGTATGTGATGTTTTGAGAGAAATAAAACAAAAATAATTTGAATCAAATTTAAATTAGGTGTTCCGGGAAGGTCAGGAAGTTTGTCATAGCTAAGTTAGGATTTTCGAAAAATTACGATCCTAACTATGTTTCGCAATTTGTTTTGAAAAATTTGACTAGGAATATGAGTGTTTACATGACCAGGTAAGTTTTACATGCAATGAGTACTTGATGTGTGATTTTTTTGTTTGTTTGTTTATTTATTTCTATAGGAAATATATGCGTGTGTGTATTTATTTGTATCAATATAGAGATATGCCGGTATGACCATCTTTCGAAGAAACATATGATATCATGTTATCGTTTTGTTATTTGTGAGTTTATTGCTAATGGATGATGGATTTGATGTGTTGTGTAATGTGTCTGGCGTGAGTATGGACACTCTTGTCTTTTTTTTTTTTTTTTTTCCGGAAAAGTGTTTTGAGAAGTTATTTTTGAAAGGATTTTATTTTTGAACAAAATGTTTTTGACTTTGCTTATGTTATAATATGATATGTTTCCGCTATGGTGTGAATCTTACGTTTTTACTGTTTTATGTTTTTTAAACCACCATGGTGCTTGTATAAGGTCTTGTCTAGCTGTAGTGGACCGACATGTTAGCCTAAGTTGACATGGTTTTATTTCAGATAATGTCTGGTCTGTGCACGCAACTCAGACATTGGACGCCTAATATTTTCATCCAACTAACTTGGTTCCTGGACATCTGATATGGTTTTATGATGACATTGATTTTGAAATTTGATTTTGATCACAGAGATCAGTTTTATGATATATTGTAGAAATCTTGTTTTATAGTTTTTCTAAAAAATCACTTTGAAAAGTTTTTCTCAAAAGAATCTCTTTTGAAAAAGATACATATGAGACGTATTAGATTTCACTTATGATATCATATATTTTTCGCCATGGTGCTCGTACTATATTTTATTTATTTTAATGATTTTGACCCGACGTGGTGTCTGTATAGGGTCCACCCATCTGAAATGGCACGACTTGTTACCCTCTATCGATATGGTCCTATTTCGGCCAATGTTTGGTCAGGACATGCAACTCAGACATTGAATGCCTGGTTAATTTTCTGAAGTATTTACAAAAGATTGGTTTTATAATGTATTTTCAAAAGATGAGATTAAAATGGTTTCTTTATGTTTTCTGTTTTTAAGGGTGGATGTAATTGACTGTATGAAGTTTGTATAATGAATCCCATTTCTGATTATGGATGTGATTGACTGTATGGAATTTATATTATGATTTTTGTTTCTGATTATTGATGAGATACACTGTGTGGAATTTTTATTGTGTTTTATGTTTATGATAATGGGTGAAATTGACTTCGTGGCATCTGTAATAGTAATGTGTGTGTGATCTGTTTAGTTGTTGGGTCGGAAGCCTCTGCTACCTGGGCATAGGCCCCTTATCTAGGAAGTGAAAATCCATTTACACCCTTCGTCGAGGTTCTGACTTCTTGGGGACCGAAAACCACCAACAACATTTATCCCATAGTTCTCGGTATCAACGAGTAAGTGAGTTGGTGCCGAGAACTATAAAACGATGGTGGTGCATAAAGCCGTAAACTGACTTGGCATCCTCCGGCAGATGCATGCTCTTGATATAATATCATCCTAAAGGGATATGATCTGTGAGGATCTGTAAAAAAATAGAAAACATGCCACGAAGGAAAACTCACCTCCTCGGGCTATCATTAGAGCAACAAGACCTCGGGGGAGAAACTTCTACCCCGAGCAATCACAAGTCAACTGGCAGCAAGGAAATGAACCACCATTGCGTCATCACATAGTAATATGACCTCGGCAGGATGTAACCCAACCAATGGAATAACTTGGCCAGGAGGGAAAGATCTGTCCTTGTGCCACTCAACACTTGACCATGTGGGAGAAAATCAGACCCCATGCCAACAAATATAATAAGGCCTCGGTGAGACGTAACTCAATCCCGAGATAAAAATGAACGTTTTCATAGACAATGCTACAGAATGGGATGGCCAGACGCCATGAGGGCATTTTCCCTCCTCGAGGTCGGCATACGCGATGGTACATAATGGGATGGCCAGACGTCTGTAATGACCGGTAGTCTCTACTATAGTTACATTGTAATACTATTACATTACAGGATGAAGGTAACATAATATAATTATGTTGGGACACAAATACACTCGTTGAATGACTTTGGGGATAATCGGTAAATACTTCGAAATTCCGATACGAAATTCTACGATGTTCCATTCCAGATAGTTCGTGGTATTTGGGGGATAACTTTCTCATAATAACTTCGATTTTTATGAATTATATATCGTCGGAAAGCTAATATCGAGGCCTACAACTTTTGTGTTCAACATTTATACAAATTCGAACCAGAAATGGATTGAAAATAAAGAATAAAAATTCAGATGAATAGTACTTGAGGGGCATTCTAGTAAATTCCCAAAATTTCTCCAAACTTCCACACTTTTCTAATTTTTCATGGCCAAGTATAAAAAGGTAACACTATTCATGTGTCCCTAAAAATTAAAAGAGAAAGGAAAAAGTAGAAGAGAATAAGAAGAAGAGGAAGAGAAGAAAAATGAGAAAAGAAGAAGAAGAAAGAAAGAGGAGGGGAGATGAAGCAAAGATGAGCATGGCATCATTAAGAGATTTGAGGGATGGTGGAATTCAAAAAAGATGAGGTAAGGTCATTTGAACCACATTTGGATTAAAAAGTTTGGTTAGAGATGATATATTTATGTTAGAAACATATTTGGAATTGTCATTGGTTGAACTAATTAAGGATCAAGTACTTGGAAACCCTAGATAATGAGAAATTGGGATCATGAAATTAAAGAGTTGAATTAGA
>SKCR01002807.1:0-27260 GCA_019454045.1 Zanthoxylum bungeanum | reverse complement strand
CTGTTACAGCCCTAGATGACCTCAACTAAAGTATATTGATTGTCGTAAGCATTAGCGGTGCAAGTCTCAGGTTAAGACCAAATACACCTACCTGATGTCGGACTCCCATAGACACATAGTCATACCAATGGAATTCCGATGGGGTCTATCCAGAGCGAAGCTGTTTCCCGTACCATCGGTGAAACACAACCTCCTACCGCACTTCCATAAGTATCCTATACTTAATTATATGAGAACTATGTCGTTGTGCCCTCACAACGCGCACAAGTGCAATACTAGCCTATTCCGCATTATCGATGTCCTGTCTCGATAACTACTACGACTAGGGATATTTAATGATTAATCCTTCGTGGACTGATACTGTCTCATATCATCTCAATCCAGGAACTAATCATAGGGACCTCTCATCATTTATACATCTAAGGTGATCCAATCACAAATGATAAGAGTGCAATCTCCTTTGTCACATAGTTAATTTGTACAACAACACCGTGATCTGTACAAATAGTGACGATATGGGTCATAATTATCCAACAATCTCCCACTTGGCCTATAGCCAGTCACTCGAGTGTCTTACACCCGAACTATGTACGATTGGCTCAAACTGCTGAGAAAAGCTTTCGTCAGCGGATTTGCATGATTATCGTCTGATGCAATTTATTCGATCATCACATCGCCACGATGTATGATCCGAACGAATCAGATGAGTATCGAAGTATATATCTGGATCGTTGATGAGACCATTAATTCTTTAGCCTGTGCTGACGCTTAGCTCAGCCGCTAACAGAACTATATCTAATCTAATTAGATTTATTATCGACCCAAATGGCTTCTATTGCTGCCTCAGCTGCAGCAATAATCCCGCATTGTTGTTTATTTGGCAACAATATCTTGCTTGGAAGATTTCCAGCTTACTGTTCCGTTATTCTAACTTTATAGTACCGTTGTTTATATCGGCTTGGAAACTTGCAGTAGTGATCCCAGTCACTTCAAGTTCTCATTCTCTATAGATTAAGACAGCATCCTTAGTTCTCTAAGATACTAAGTATGTTCTTAACTTCAATCTAGTTACTATCACTCGGATTGGCCTGTTTGTGAATCCATATGATCAAAGCGTATGAGACACCAGGTCACGTACATTTTAAATGTACAATTTCTCAGAGAGTGTCAACAACTCTAAATCTATCCAGTAGATCTTTATTCCTAGAATAAAGATTGTTACTCCTAAGAATTCAATTGAGAACTATTCTCGAAAGCCAAGCTTTCGCCGATTGTTTTATATGGGAATATCATTTCCAAGAAATGACATATATTATCATTATTTTATAGGACAGCCACTGTCAGTGCGCTCCCACTAACCTCCTTATATACACAAGAATCATTTCCATTTTGAATCAAATCATAACCATTATGATTACATCAAAACGTTAGTTCCAAGAACCTGTGCTTGCTTCAATCCAAACATGGATCGAATTAACCCGCAAACCTTGTTTGTTGGTTTTAGTACGACAAAATTGTCAGGATGTTATAAACATCCTCCAAAAGGTTTCCGTTTAAGGAAAGCGATTTTGATCTTTAACTGACACATTTCATAAATGTACAGTTTCAGCAAGCATTATCCAAATGGATTTACCATGGCAACAGGTAAAATTTGAACCATAATCAACACAATGTTGATAACGATACCTTTTCGTCACAAGCCTAGCTTGGTACGTTGGTATGATGCCATCCATGTATGTCTTCCTTGAAGACCTATATAGTACCAATAGGGACAATGTCTTACGGTACAACAACCAGTGTCCAAACATAGTTGGTATACATGGAATCCATTTAAGACTCATGTCACTTTGCCATAAATGGAGTCGATACCTTGTATCACTTTCTCAAACGTAGTTAATTGGTATACCTCAACAAGATTGACATCTTTATGAGGTGAGATCAGAAACTCATACCCCAGGTTATTTTCTGATTCTCTCTGATCTACGCGGTTCTTGTGTATTCGAATATTAATGGTACAGATTGATCCTTGATGATCTGTTTGTGTTCCTATAAGGACTTCATGCCTTGAACAGTATTACTCCGATTTTCATCGAGTTTTACTGTCCTCCCACTGACCACTGCATATCGGTATTCTTCTAAGGAATATCGCATGGTGAGCAACAATCACATTGTTCTCTTGTGAGATTTATAGTACTATACTTATGGTTTCCCCTAGGATAACCTATAATTTGGCACTTATCCAATTTGGGTTCTAGTTTGGTATCATCCAAACGTATGCCTTGCATTCCCAAATTTTCAGGATTGTGAAACCCGGTTTCTTTCCTGTTCATATACAATATAAATTCTGTCAAACATATTTTTATGGAACCTTATTCTAAATAAGTTTTGCACTGTTAATGCATATCCGTTGAAGGAAATGGTAGCTCAGAGTGACTCATGATTAACCTTATCATGTCCAACAAAATCGGTTACTCTGTTCGAACATACTGTCAAAATGACGTGTTCCGGGAGGAGTCCTCATTTGAAAGAATACTTTACTCTTTCAACTATATGAGAAACTTACTGCTTAAGTATTTTCCATTACGGTCTTACCGTGACGGTATAATACTCTAGCCGATCTGTCTGTCTACTTCGTGTCGAAACTCTAAAAGTTTCTGATTTGTGTTCTTCAAAAGAAACACATAACCATAACGCAATGCCACATCCGTAAAGGTCACGAAATGTTCATATCCACATCTAGCCTAACTAGACATGGGCCCACTTGTTTCACGATGAACTAGGGTTAACAGATCGGTGGCATTTGCACTTTTACCAAGTAAATAGTGTTTCATGCACTTTGCCCAATAAACTAGATTCGTAGACTTTATTTGAATAGGATCAAATCAGTCCGAGTACCCACTCTTCAAAAGTGTGGATATACGAGTCTTATTGAATTGTGTCCCAGACAACAATGCCACAATTAGTCTCTTCTGATCAAATCAGTTAGAGCTATCTATTTGTCATATTATATGTTTGAGATTTATTTATATTCAAAATATAAATACTGTTATTCACATCTAATGTGTTTATCTCAATATCATCTTTATATAATGAAACACTTTAGTGTTCTAGAATATAAGGGTTTATCCACAATGGATTAAACACTGATATAGAGATAATGTTTCTAGTCAAACTAGTTACATTATAACAGTTCCTAATTTAAGTACAAACCCGAAGGGCAATTCTTAAACTTAGGTATCTACGGTCGAAACAGCGACTTACGTCTCGTTTCCGATTTGCAGATTTATCTCAGCTTGAGGTCAGTATCCTACTCACAGTAGATTCTGAACATCAATACATATATTTTATGTACCATACTAAGTATTTTAAAATCCAATTTCAATACTAGTAATGGACATAATTTTGACAAACACATTCTTAAAGTCAGAGCCTTGCCCTTTATTTAATTCTTTCATGTCCTGCCATATCCAAACAGCAGTCACTTGGGATATGTCCTTTACTTCCCAGAAGATTATAATGATATTGCTTTTACCCTTTTCTATATTTCAGAAGCCTTGGGAAAGCCTTGGGTTTCTAAAATATCGAAGTAAAGTGCGCCTTGCGCTACTTGCCTAATTGCAAAGTTTGACTTTATCTCCTCGAGATTTGTCATTAACCCTCCAAGAGTTATTAATTGCAATTTTAATACTTCTTAAATCTAAACATAGATTTATGATAAGTATATCAGATTAAGCACTAAAGTTATCATCACATAAATCTTCTAAAGATTATGCTCTACTTATTTGCTTAAGTCTGAGCTTAGGCATAATGGGTTATTTTATCAAATAAAGTAACTTATTATTTATTTCCAGGACCATCCTGAAATTAATTCCCAATTTTGAAAATTAAACCATTTAAATATTTTAATCCAAGATTATATTTAAATGTCCAATCTTTCCATTTAATCTTGATTCTAATAGTCCAACTATTTAATCAACGATTTGTGGTACTATGTATTATATTGATTATTATAGTCCAACTATATAATCAAATATAATTTAAATTAATTAACCTCAATTACATTGATTACTATAATCCAATTATAAAATCAACTGTAAATAGAAATTAATTAATTCAAATATATTGATTACTATAATCCAATTATATAATCAACTATAATACAGTCCAACTGATTATAAAAACAATAATTTAAATATTAGTCCAACTAACATTTAATTTATTTTGACGAATGATATTTGTTTGAGCGCGTATGGCGAGTAATTTGAACGACTATTGCAAATTCAATTCTTGCCTCCCATTATTTTTCGGCGAGCCTCTAACCCTCTGTCGAGTACTCGGGAAACCGTGTTTCCTAGTGGGCTAGGATCCCGTTAAATAACACACAATCTTGACTTTGGCCAACAATTGTTGATATTTAACTAGGTAGATCTCAAAGATCAATTGGATCCAATCCAATTCCTAGATCCAGTAGGCGATATCCAAATCCTAAACATATATCTAATATATGCCAATACATCCAATGTATTACCTAACCTTTTTCCTCTAAACCATTAAGCCTTGGCTTTGGCACAACAAACTTAATGATTCTAGTCAAGCGCGACCCATTGACCATGTAAAGCTTCGTAATCAATGTCGAGTGACAAGAAGTGGTCTTGACTTTGGCCAACAAACCACAACTTGGACAAGACACCGATATGGAACAAAGCTCTCGTGATTCAAACACATCTTTGACGGACAAAGGGCTTGACTTTGGCCAACAACCCAATGCAGTCACGGATCTTGAGTAGGAATCACTCAATGGAAGGAAAAACGCATGATATTTGATGAGGGTTTTTCGCGTGCAAATTGGCTACCAATTCATTATCTTTGTTAAGGTCTCATCATCATACACCCTTAAACATGCATTCTAAACACATAATAAAATGCATATGATAAAATAATAATGATATGCGGATGGATACTTTACACATTGATCCTAGATCAAATCTCTTTCTTTCTCTCTCCCGCTAGCACAAATATTTCTTCTACCCGTTACACTACACTTCTAAAGAAACCTCATTTACATTGAGGGGAATAGTTGAGAAGAGAATACAAAGAATAAGAGGTGATAAGGCTGGACACACAGGTCCAATTAATAAATCAAATTTATTACACAATTTCTAAAATTGTCCCACCCATCTAATATCCATCCGATATACATTATTCATGCATCGCAACCATGTATTCACACAAGCATGTTATCAATCAATCTAATCAAATTAATTAATCTGATAATTAGTGATCATCCAATGTTCAAACAACGATTTGATTTTGCTCGAGTCAAACTCATTTTTGCGAATAAGTACTTAAAGTACGAATTCTCGAATTAAATTAAACTACACAATTAAATCCAATTCAATTTGTATTTAATTCTAATTCACTATTTAATTTCAAATTAAATATCACACTTTATTAATAAACCTTTTACAACTTAAATTCCAAATTTAATTGTTACGGGTCTCAAAGCCCGATTAACGTCCAACTTCAATTTAATTAAAGTCCAATGGGCTTTTAATTAATTTCTTAAGGCGTGGAATTTTGGTCAACTCGGGTCAAACCCACAACCAAAGTCCAATACGGGATTTACCTCATAAGCCTTTAAATTAATTTTGGCCCATTAGGCCCAATTAAATTACAAAGATCCATTATGTCGCATTTGGTCTTTATAGAAGTGGTTTTGGGCCCAATTGGATCCAATCCAATTTGCCTTAACCCAACTTTGTACAACAAAGCCCAATAAGCCCACTAACAACATTGAAGCCCAATTTCACAAAATAGGCCCAAATTAATTAAACAGAAAATTTCCAAATTTCATACTTTAATTAACTAAAGTGCATTAACATAATTAATCACCCAAATCATTTATTTCCAAAACACAAATTAGGCTAATTAATCATGTCATCTACATCAATTAGTGTCCAACACAATTTGATTAAAATCAAACCCTTACATGCTTATAAACTCTCGGCCAAGGGAATTATTACGCCAAATTACAAATTCAATCCAATTGAATCAAATTCAACATTAAATCAATATCCCCAAATCATTTCTAATACATCCAATGAATCAAAAAATTAAAATTCCAAGAGCTCACACATAGGGCACCATTCGGCCAAGGTAGGTTCTTGGGAATTATTGTTCAATTCAAAATTCAATCCAATTAATTTCAAATTAACATTATCAATGTCATTCCAACTCATCCAATGAATCAAAATGAAAAATTCCAAGAATTCAAAACTCTAACCTATTCGGCCAACATAACAATTTAGGGCAAATTTGTTCCAAACCAAATTTGTTCAAATTGATCTAATCAATCATCAATAAAACATGTTATAAAACACTAAATCATCCAATTTCATTAAACATGCTCAAACACATTTTTACCCATTTTTATCCCTAAGTCGTATTTCATGTTTTACTCGCTCTGATACCATTGTTGGAGATTCTAGGTCCATAGAATCGAATACAAGCCATGAAATATGTGTGAAAACAAATCGAGAAAGTCGCGGAATACTTACATCGATCGGTTGAGCGACGCGGAGGCCACGAAGACACCAAAACTGCTCACTGCCTCACTGCAATGTGCGCCCACTGCTACAGATTGGGTTTCTGTTTTGCGCCATTTCGGAGTCCTCGAACAAGCTCCAAGCTTCGTCGAACGATTCCCGGCTCATGGGTGAGCTTCCCTATCACCTTCGCATTGATCCCGGAGTGTGCTAGCACTCTCGATTTTGCCACAAAATCACACTTGCTCCCCTAATTTCCTTTGCTTCCATCGGCAGTTCACTGCCTCAAGAACAAGAAGAAATGCGTGAGAGAGGAAGGAGAAATGGTGAGAGAGAGAAGTGAAAAGTGTGTTGGAAAATTGGTTTTAATTTGCTTATATATTTTCTACAAATAATAAAAGCAAATACACTTCCCTTTTCTTTCAAAAAGTCAAAGGAAGATATAAAAACAATATGTCTTTCAACTTTCAAAAATTTGATTTCCAACCACTCACATCAAGTCTTTTCAATCAATCAATCTAATCAATTGTCACATCACTCAAAGTGACATGATTTGACGCTTGATGTGACGCTAGATGCGACTAGCGATTTGACGCTTGATTTCACTTACGTGCCGCACTCGAATTCGAAATGCGAATGCGCTCGCAAATAATCTCGGGCTCGGATTCGCTAATTCTAAATTAACGAATTTTCCGTTGCCTCGTAATTAAATGATTACGCCTAGCGAAATCACTATTCACTTCGCTAACGAATTAATTCAAAATTAATTCGCTCGCCCGAATTAAAATCTAATTTTAATTCCGCGTCGAAATCCAATTTCATTTAATATATCAAATATATTAATTTACCGATTAATTCTAAATTAATCGTTATCTCTCTTTAATGGTATTTTATCCCAGATAAAATATCTCCGTAATTAATCCCAGATCAATTTTCTCTCTCATCTTATTAATCCCAGATTAATATAAGTGCGAGTCATACATCATCGGTGAATCTTTGGGAAGCAACCCATGAGATCCCCGGATATGTTGGCAGTCAAATTGGTCGTCGGACTATCCGAACATGTAAGTACCTTGTACTACGTTTATACCAATTTACAAGACAAGGTTGGCCTCTAGCAAAGCGCCATGCCTATCCAATTCTCCGGAAATATCCTTACAGGAATAAAGGATCTATATCAGGTGTAGTATACCGTAGTATTGCGTATTTCGGTCCAGTATCGGATGGTCACGTGCTAGGCCTGGGGCTGGAGTTGTGTCTGCCCCGTACGAAGCACTTGTCACATGTTTGGTAACTAGTCTCTATAATCGGATATACATGACCTAGTCATAACATCCCGATGGTTGTGCAACACTTAAGAGCACTAATACTGTATCCTTCGTGACATCATCTCCACTATGACTGGAGTGATACTTCCGTCTTGACATCACACCCAATACTCTATGATTCTCAATATACCAAGTATCGGCGTACACAGAACCTGTTACAGCCCTGGACGACCTCAACTAAAGTATATTGATTGTCGTAAGCATTAACGGTGCAAGTCTCATGTTAAGACCAAATACACCTACCCTGATGTCGGACTCCCATAGACACATAGTCATACTATCAAATGTGATTCCGAGGGGGTCTATCCAGAGCGAAGCTGTTTCCCGTACCATCGGTGAAACACAACCTCCTACCGCACTTGTATAAGTATCCTATACTTAAATATATGATAACTATGCCGTTGTGCCCTCACAACGTGCACAAGTGCAATACTAGCCTATTCCGCATTATGGATGTCCTGTCTCGATAATACTACGACTAGGGATATTTAATGATTAATCCTTCGTGGACTGATACTGTCTCATATCATCTCAATCCAGGAACTAATCATAGGGACTTCTCATCCTTTATACATCTAAGGTGATCAAATCACAAATGATAAGAGTGCAATCTCCTTTGTCACATAGTTAATTTGTACAACAACACCATGATCTGTACAAATAGTGACGCTTTGGGTCATAATTATCCAACAATAAGAATAACCAAGGACATATGAGAACAAATATATTTCGACTAAGGGAACAGAGATATGACCCGTAGTAGATTCAATTATAAAATGAAGTAGAAGAGTAAATAAAAAGGTTAGCTGATACAAGTATCAAAAGTGAAATTGTCAAGGCGCAACAACAAACAGGAGAGGAAATACTAAGTAAGTATTGATAGAAGTGTAGTATGGTATGGAACCAAGAAAATAAGTTTACAATAGTATGGAAATCAATAAAGAGAAGATATTCTAGTATGCAATCGAGTATAGAAGACGAGTTGATATAAAAGAATAGTAAATAAAGATCAAAGAGATGAGACCTACAGATGTAGTCCAAGAATGAACAAGTGAAGCTTTTGAGAATCAGAAAGGAAGTTGTTAAGTTATAACAGTACCAAAATAAGGTAGTAGTCAAATGATAATTGATACTTCAAGAAACCAAGGTCTGAGGAATTGGTAGGCGTGTAAAGAAAGAAGATATTCCCTAGGTAAAAAGGTAGAAACATAGACCAAGAAGGTTCTTAGTAGATAGTAGAATAAAGTGAATGATGAAAAGAGTACTAAGAAAGGTTTAGAGAGTGGAACTGTTAAGGTGCAACAGCGATAGGAAAGAATACATAATAAGTAAAAGGTTACAGTAAGTAATAAGAAGGAAAATTATGGTTAAGCAATCATATAAGGTACCCAGCCCTAGTCTAGGATGACCAACCCACTGCAGGTTTCGCATGGTCTTAGTCGCGGATATGGGTGGTTTGGTAGATTAGTATCATAGTATGGAAATGAATAAATAAGTTAGTGCGAAGCTGAGATTGTCATAGAAAATGAATCCTCGATCTACATAATATTGGCAATATTGCGAGTAACGACCCCTTAGGAAGTAGAAATTTTGGAACTTGAAGAAGAGAAGCTTATAGACTGCTGAAGGTTGTAAAGGATGTATAGAGAGTTAATAGTTGAGTGATGAGAAAGAATAATAAGATCAAGTTGGACAAATGGAACAAAGGAATACTAAGTACATGTAGAATCTTTAATAAGAGTCAAGGTATCAGCCACTAAGAATCTGATCAATTAAGAAATTATGGAGCATTAGTAAAGACCTATAAGAAAGAGATCTTGGAGATAAGATATATTAAGTACAACTAAATGTCCAGAAAAGAAATAGTTATGGATACTCAGCAGAAGTCTTACAAAGAAAAAAGAGGAAAAATCAAGTAGCTAGTAGAGGTTAGAGAAAAGAAGATAACTATAGTAGAATCTCTAGATATTCTCGAAACTAAAAAGACCACGAGTTAGACACCAGAAAGGATTCGAGGACGAATCCTATTTAAAGGGGGGAGAATTTGTAACGACCGGTAGTTTTTACTACTGCCTACAGTAATACTGTTATGTACAAGATGAAGCCCTGTAAAATAAATTATGTTGGGACTCAAATATGCTTGGAATGACTTTAGGGACAATCGGTAAATTTCTTGAAGTCCCGGGACGAGACTGTACCGTGTTTCCTTTGGACCTCCCATAGTATTTGAGGCGTAAAGTTTTTAAACGATCTCCGATATTTATGAATTTTATATCTTCGAAAAGCTGAGATCGAGACCTACAACTTCCACGTTGAACATTTTCCCAAATTCGGACCAGAAGTTGGTCAAAACCGCAAGTCAAAATTCGGATGAATAGTAATTTCGGGGTTAAATGGAGAAATCTCAAATTTTCTAGATTTTTCCACACTTTTCTCAATATTTCCAAATATCAAATAACCCCCCCCCCCTATATAAAGAGCTCACTATTCACTCATCACAAAAAAATTTGGAAAACAAACAAAAAAAGAAAAGAAGGAAAATATGTGAGAAGAAAAGAGAGGGAAGAAGAAGAAGAAGAATAAAGGAAAAAAGAAGAATAAGAGAAGAATAGGAGGAATAAAAGAAATAAATAAGAGCTTGGCAACCTTAGGAGGCATGGAGGGTGAAAGAAACAACAATAAATAAGGTAAGAGCCTTTAACCCAAATTTTTAGATTTGTGAATTTTAATGATTTAAGGTTGATAGAAACATGTTGGAAGTTGTTTTAATAGCATAATTTGTTTGAGATTTGATTATAACTCTGAAGCTTGGGGTTAGTTAAGGATATGAACCTAAAGTGATAAAATGGGTTAAGGAGTTTTGGGATTAGTAAGTGCTTAGTGTATAAAGAATTGAATTATTGATAAATTGGAGGATTAATGTATGTCAAATGATATGTAAGATGATGTATTGTATATTGGTTTGTAGTATGGAAGCATTGATATGGAGTGGATTTGGATGAATTGATATTTGGATGAACTTGGAAGAAGAAAACAGAATCCTGGAAACCCAGTACGCGTCGCGACGCAAGAAGGACTGTGCGTCGCGACGCAAGAAGAAAATGATGACTGGAATTTGGGCGGTGCGCGTCGCGACGCGCAAGGGTTTGCATCGCGACGCGAGACACATAATCTCCCCAAAATCAGTTCTAAACTCCCAGTTCCACCTTAGAGTTTAGAGACCACCCTTAGGGTCTCGTATCAGTTAGAGTACATATCTTATATTAAAATTATGATCATCATAAGCCTCGTGTATATAGATTTATGGATATATCTTTAAGGGTTGTAAAATATCGAAGATTATTCTACTAAGTTGATGCTAATTAAGTTTCCCTATCATAGATTATCTGCAGGAACCGTAATTTCCTTCGATGAGGGCTTCAGTACTAGCCAGATTCCAAATCAGTGAGTGGACACCTCTTTCTTTAAGTTGATTTTATTTATTGATTTACTTATTCTTTATAAATCCATACTTACTTTTCCAGCACATAGGGCGTTAGCCTTTATTTATTTACAGTTATTTTTCAGATGATAGTGATTTAGAAAAGAGATGTTTTTCAAACCTGAGTTTTATGTTTTTCGGGGCATGAGGTAATAACTCACCCCAGTATGTAACTTGAGACAGTATGGAATTGACGGACATAGGACATCTGTACATGTAAAGGACTAGGGGGACGGCGATACATAACGCCCCTAGATCCTGTTTCAGAGCCAGGATGACGGCATAGGTTCGTGTACCTGATCTCTAGTTCAGAGCTTGGGTGGTAGCATAGATCTGCACCCCCAATTCTAGTTTGTGGCTTGGGGGACGGTGATACGTAACGCCCCAAAGTCATGGATTTGCACTGCTGGCTATAGTTAGGCGTATGGGGGGACGGCGATACGTAACGCTCTCATGCGTCAAGGTTTTCAGACACAGAGCAGTTCACATAGAGTAGATTTTCAGTAAATAGTTTTTCAAAAAAACCGGATTTTCAGAAGCAGTTTTCAGAAACCAGAGTTTCAAAAGCAATTTTCAGAAAGAATAAAATTTTCAGAAACATCAGTTTTATAACAGATTCAGAATTTTAAAGTAGAAACTAGTTTTCTTATAAAGCTATTTCAGGAGTTTTCGGTTTATAACCAAATATTTTTATAATAGTTTTTCATTTGTAGTCCAATCACTTAGATCGTATAACGATCTAACTCCCATTCCAGTCTTTATGTTTTGCAGGATTCTCGGAGGACGAGCTCGAGAGGAAGGATATTGATGTAGTCACTAGGGATGGAGTCCACCAGTATGAGTCAGAGACATAGTGACAATCCAGTTATAGTCAAGTATGAGTCTTATATAAGTGTAGTCATTGTAAAACGGTTAATATTAAATACAGTAATTAACATTGAGTTTGTTTTCTTTATTCTTGAGTTGGGCTACGGTCCCACACAAAGTATAGTCATATAAAGAAAAGTATATTAGTTCCTATTATGGTTAAATAGTCAGAGGCTTATGGGGTTAATACTGCTATCTCATGCCGGTAACATCTCCCAGATCGGGGATGTTACAATTCCCCAGAGATATATGAAATATTCAAACATGTAAAGGTCAATATTCATTTGACAGATGCCATCCAACAGATACCATCTTTTGTCAAATTTCTAAAAGACTTGTGCACCGCTAAAAAAATAACATGTAAGAAATAAAGCTTTTCTAGCTGAACATGTAAGTTCCATTCTCTCAACCAATAATGCATTCAAATACAAGGACCCTGGTTGTCCAACTATTTCATGTATTATTAAAAATCAAAAATTTGAACATGTTTTGTTTGATCTTGGAGCCAGTGACATTTTACTTCCATTCTTGGTTTACCACCAACTTAATATTGGCGAGTTAAAACCAACCTCAACTACTTTTTTACTTGCCGATAGATCAGTCAAGGTACCAAAAGGAATTATGGAAGACATGTAATTACAAGTCGATAAATTCATATATCATGTGGATTTTATTGTCTTGGAAACACAACATGTAGCAGACGGTTATAAGCCAATTCATGTAATACTTGGTCGTCCATTTTTAGCAACAGCTAATGCTTTAATTAATTGCAGGAATGGAATCATGAATTTTTCCTTTGGCAATATGACGCTGGAGCTTAATATTTTTAACATGTGAAAACAACAATATGATGAGGATAGTGAAAACGAGAGCATGAAACTAATAGAACCAATTTTTGAGGAACATAGTCATGGGAGTTTATCGATCCCATAGAAATTCGTACGACTAATTTTCTTGAATCAAGTACGCAAGTAGATTTGATATTCCTAGAAGAAGAGGAAGCACCCAAATTGGAGTTAAAGACTTAGCCAGATGGATTGAAGTATGCATTTCTTGGAGATGAACAAATTTACCATGTGGTAATTTCTTCTTCCCTCACAAGGAATCAAGAAGGTGAGTTGTTAAATGTATTGATAGAAGATAAACTGGCAATTGGATGAGCTTTAATAAAAGGCATTAATCTTTTGATTTGTACACACAAAATACATTTAGAAGATAATGCTAGAACATATCGTCAACCCCAAAGAAGATTGAACACTCACATGAAAGAAGTGGTAAAAATAGAAGTCATTAAATTTCTTGATGTAGGCATTATCTACCCTATCTTCATTAGGAAGTGGGTAAGTCCTACACAAGTTGTGCCTAAAAAGTCTGGAATCATAAAAAATGATAAAGGAGAATCAATTCCAACTCGAATCGCATCTAGTTGGCATATGTGCATTAACTATAGAAAACTAAATGATGCCACTAGAAAATATCATTTTCCTTTACTTTTCTTGACAATATTATAGAAAGAGTAGCAGGAAATCCCTACTATTTCTTTCTTGATGGTTACTCAGGTTATTATCAAATTCACATTGCTTTAGAAGACCAGGAAAATGCCACATTCACATGTCCCTTTGGAACATTTGTATTTAGGAAAATACCTTTTAGACTTTGTAATGCACCAGCAACATTCCATCGACGCATGTTAAGCATATTTAGTGACATGGTTGAACATTGTTTATAGGTCTTTATGGACGATATAACTTTTTTTGGGAACTCATTTGATAATTGCTTGAATAATTTGGAAAATATTTTGAAAAGATGTGAAGAAAAATGATTTATTTTAAACTGGGAAAAATGTCATTTCATGACTAATTCAAGAATTGTTTTGGGTCAAGTTGTATCATCTAAAGCTATTGAGGTTGACAAGATAAAAATAGATGTAATCTCTAAATTGCCCCACTAAAAACAGTCAGGGAAATATGTTCCTTTTTAGGACATGTAGGATTTTATAAGAGGTTCATTAAAAACTTTAGTACCATATCCACACCTTTGTGTAATCTCATATTAAAAGATGCAACATTTGAATGGACAGACGAATGTCAAAAATCATTTGAAAAGATTATCAGTCTCTTAAATTCTGCTCATATCATGCAATCCTCTAATTGGTCTTTGCCTTTTGAACTAATGTGTGATGCCAATGATTATGCAGTTGACGCAGTATTAGGACAGAGAAAGGAAGGTAAGCCGTAAGTAATTTATTACGCAAGTAGAAATTTAAACAGTGTACAAATGAATTACACTACCACGAAAAAAGAACTATTTGCTTTAATATTTGCATTGGATAAATTTTGATCATATTTAACTAGTTCATCAACCGTTGTTTATTTTGATCATGTTGCTGTTAGATATTTGATGACTAAACAGGATGTAAAGCCAAGATTACTACGATGGATTTTGTTGCTCCAAGACTTCAATCTCACAATCAAGGATAAGAAAGAAGCATAAAATGTGGTTGTAGATTATTTTTTGAGACTCACAAATGAGTCATCAATTGACACAACTTCTATCAATGACTATTTTCTTGATGATTTTTTATTTTCTATAAATACAATGCCTTGGTATGCTAATATTGTCAATTTTCTTGCAACAGGAAAAATACCTCCAGATCGGAGCCATCAAGACAAGAAGAAATTTTTGACCGAAGTCAAAAAATTCTATTGGGACGATCAATATTTGTTCAAGTATTGCTTTGTTCAGATTTTCCGACGATGCATACCAGACAATGAGATAAGTGGTGTTATTTAGTTTTGTCATTCAGAAGCATGTGGAGGTCACTTCTCATCTAAGAAAACTGCTGCAAAAATCTTACAGTGTGGATTTTATTGGCCCACCATTTTTAAAGATACACATATTTTTTGCAAAACTTGTGAAATTTATCAAAAGTTGGGATCCATTTCAAAAAGAAACATGATGCATTTAAATCTCATCATTGTCATTGAAATATTTGATTATTGGGGAATAGATTTCATAGGTCCATTTCCACCGTCATTTGCATTTTTATACATTTTAGTTGCAGTTGATTATGTCTCAAAATGGATTGAAGCGATTCCTTGTCAAAACAATGATCACAAAACTGTGATTAAATTTTAAAAGAAAATATTTTAAGTCGATTTGGAATCCCTCGGGCCATTATAAGTGATGAAGGTAAACACTTTTGTAACAGATCTTTTGAGTCCTTAATGAAAAAGTATGGAGTTACACATAAAGTTTCCACCTCTTATCACCCTCATACAAATAGTCAAGTTGAACTAGCAAATAGGGAAATCAAACAAATTTTGGGAAAAAAAGGTCAACCCAAATCGCAAAGATTGGTCTCTTCGACTGACTGATGCACTTTGGGCATACCGAACAACTTTCAAAACATCTTTGGGAATGTCTCCTTATCGTCTAGTTTATGGAAAAACTTATCATCTGCCTGTAGAACTTGAGCATAAGTCATATTGGGCTATTAATGAATGATCCATATAAGAATGAAAAAATTCTTAAAGCTAAAACTAAGGACTTTCATGATAGTCGAATTTCATGAAAAAATATTTGAAATTAGTCAAAAGGTTTTGATTTATATTTCTCATCTTCATTTATTTCATGGAAAGTTGAAATCCAAATTGAGTGGCCCATTTATTGTGAAGCACATTTACCCATATGGAGCTATTGACATTGAGAATCCTATGGATGGTGATGTATTTAAAGTGAATAGACAACGTCTGAAACCATTTTTGGAGTGGTTAAATTCTCAAGAATCTATTTTCCTTTCAAACCCAACGTACTGTGACTGATGTATTTTCTTTTCTTTTATTTTTTTATTTGTCTGATTTCCAGTTTTTCCTTGAGTTTTGCAGTATTTTTTTATTTTCTCTTTTTTGTCAGAATCTTGCACCCCGGTTAAACAGCGGATAACGGTTTTCTGTGACTCATAAATCGGTTCTTTTAGTTTCCTAAAATTACTGATACCCTACAATCAAAGCATGGAAGAAACTCTTACAAAACTCCACAAATATTTTCCTTCTCTCCCCCAAAATGCTCTGATTTACAAAGCACTCAACGAAAGAATGAGGCTTCTTATGATCAGTGGTATTCATAGTGATATTCATTGGGTAATTGAAGCAAGAGTTCGCTTGGTAGGTGAGTCATCTGACTCTTTCATTTCTTACATGTCTAGTGTTGGACAGTTATAACCCATAGCGTCACTATTTGTACAGATCATGGTGTTGTTGTACAAATTAACTATGTGACATAGGAGATTGTTCTCTTATCATTTGTGATTAGATCACCAAGATGTATAAATGATAGGAGGTCCATATGATTAGTTCCTGGATTGAGATGATATAAGACACTATCAATCCACGAAGGATTAATCATTAAATATCCCTAGTCAGAGTATTATCGAGATTGGACATCGATAATGCAAAAAAGATTAGTATTACACTTATGCTCGTTGTGAGGGCATAACGACATAGTTCTCATATATTTGGGTATAGGATACTCATGCAAGTGTAATATGAGGTTGTGTTAACCGATGGTACGGGAAACAGCTTCGCTCTGGATAGACCCCTCGGAATTCCATTGGTAGTATGACTATGTGTCTATGGAATTCCGAAATCAGGGTAGGTGTATTTGGTCTTAACCTGATACTTGCACCGCTAATACTTGCGACAATCAATGTACTTTGGTTTTAAGTCGTCCAGGGCTTTAACAGGTTCTGTGTACACCTCTGCTGGGTATATTGAGAATCGTAGTGTGTTGGGTGTGATGTCAAGACGGAAGTATCACTCCAGTCATAGTGGAGATGATGGTCACGTAGGATACGAAACTGGTTCTCTTATGTACTGCAGTCATCGGGATAAAATGACTAGGTCATGTTTATCCGATTATAGAGACTAGTTACCAGATATCCGATATGTGCTTCATACGGGGCAGACACAATTCCAGCCCCAGGCCTAGCACGTGACATCTGATACTGGATCGAAATACGCAATACTACGTATACTACGCTTGATATAGATCACATATTCCTGTAAGGATATTTCTGGAGAATTGGGTAGGCATGGCGCTTTGCTAGAAGCCAACCTTGTCTTGTAAATCGGTATAAACGTAGTACTAGGTACTTACGTGTTCGGATAGTCCGACGACCGGATTTACTGCCAACATATCCGGGGATCTCATGGGTCGCTTCCCGAAGATTCACCGATGACATATGACTCGCACTTTATTAATCTGGGATTAATTAGTAGAGAGAGAAAATTAATCTGGGATTAATTACAGAGATATTTTATCTGGGATAAAATATCATTAAAAGAGAGATAACGATTAATTTGGAATTAATCGATAAAATAATATATTCGATATATTATACAAAATTGGATTTCGACACGGAATTGAAATTAGATTTTAATTCGGGTGAACGAGTTAATTTAGAATTAATTCGTTAGCGACATGAATAGTGATTTCGCTAGGCATAATCGTTTAATTACGTCGCAACGGAAATTCATTAATTTGGAATTAGCGAACCCGAGCACGATAGTGTTTGCGAGCGCACTCGCATTTCCAATTCAAGTGCGGCCCGTAAGTCATATCAATCGTCAAATCATTAGTCACATCAAGCGTCAAATCACATGTCACTTTGAGTGATGTGACTATTTGATTGATTGATTGATAGTGGTTGTAGGCTTTAATTGGTTTGACTTTTGAAAGCCAAAAATTCTGTATATGATTTTTGGAAAATCAATTACCAAATATACAACACATAACACTCTCTCTCGTCTTTCTTCCTCCCTCTCTCATGCCCACAATGGGCTATTTTTTCTTTCTGGTTTTCAGCTCACTGCCGAAACAAGATGAATGAGAAGCAATGAATTTTTGTGGCAAAAATTCCTAAGTGCTAGCACACTATTTGAGTCTTGCGAAGGTGATAGGGAACCGCACACGTGAGCTTGGAATCACCACCCAAAAGCTTGGAGCTTGGACCGAAAATTGGAGGACAAAAGCAGTGGACTGCCGAGAGCTTCAATGAAGTTTAAAGGGCTTAAAAAGTTTTGTTCTTCACCGCATCGCTCAACCGATCATTGTGAGTATTCTGCGACTTCTTCGATGTATTCACATGTTGTTTCTATGCTTGATTCGATCCTCGGGACTTAGAGATTTCCCAACATCTAGTGTAGGGAAAAACACTTATGCTAAGAAACGAAGAGCTAAATAATTATATGTTTGCTATAAATGTGCATGTTGGACTTGCAACACTCGTTGTCGTTCTTTAGAAATGATATCTGACAATCGCGAAGATAAAATTCAATTCATTAGAGATGGCTTCAGTAAGGAGTCTTTAGATGATATATCATTGACTCTTGAGACGCATCCTAGTGAACATGTTCATCAAGTAATTTACAATTTGCATACATAATTTCAAAAGGAAAGACAATAATATAATCTCGGGAATCTGACTTTAAAAGACCATTTTGCCAATTTATAAGAAAATTGAATGGGAAGCATATCTTCGACCCATATAGGGTGTTCAAGTCGTTACTAGACGTAAAACCATAGGAAGATATGAGCCACAATCACAACTACCAGTGCATATTGTTTCAATTTATTACTTTGATTTCATTTACTTTAAATTACTATTTTGGTTTACTTTAATTTACTGTTTTGATTTCCTTTACTTTAATTTTGCCGACGGTATCTAAAATTTGTGACTTTCACGATCTATTTTACTGTTCATCTGAAAATTATCATTTTGCAGGTACTAGTGCTTTTATTACTCATCCTTTTCAGGATCCATAAATACATCTCGTCATTTCTCTCTTCGACACATCCAGAAAAAAGAGAGAACAAAATAGAGAAAACTTAAAGATGACAAGTTACTAATATTTGTGTGTTTTGTGGAACTAGCTCTGGAACTAAACCAGAATTTGTTGAGGCTGCAAAAGAATTGGGTAGAGTTATGGCGGAAAGAAACATGCACTTAGTATGTGGCGGTGACAATATTGGATTGATGATGTGTTTTCAAAGGCCGTGCAAGAATGTGGCAGTCAAGTTTTTGGGATTATTCTAAAACCTTTGGCAGACGAAAACCTAATCGGAAAATCAAATGGAGAAGAATGCATTGTCTTAGGTATGTCTGAAAGACTTACTGAAATGATTAATCATTCTGACATTTTTATTGCTTTACCTGGTGGGCTAGGCATGTTGGAAGAAATATTCACAGTTACATCATGCGCGAACTTAAACATTCACCGAAAATCCATTGGACTACTCAATATTGATCACTTTTTCGATTTTCTTTTAGTATTTCTTAATGATGCCAAAAGAATCAGGTTCATTTCGAAATCGGTAAAAGATATCATCCTAACTGGAAGAAAAACTGATGAATTAATTGACAAACTCTTAGCTTATGAACCAAAAATCGACCTCATTCTTTCCAAGTTGAACTGGTCTAATAACGATCATGGCAAGAAGCGTAGAGTGGACTTGAATTTTAATCTGTAATTTTTTCTTTTAAATAGTCGTAGATTTAATTGTCAATTCCACACTAACCAGGTGATGTCTTCTAAACTCTAATTCTTCTTATTCAGACATTGGGGACAATGTCTCAATTTGATTGAGGGGAATGGATATTTGACTAGATAGTTTTTTTTTTATGTTTTACTTTTGTATTTTTCTTTCAATATATAAATGTGTGTGTGTGTTTTGTTTTATGTGAAAAAATATTTTGTATTGATTTACACACAAACCAACAATAAATTTTTGACTAATGAAGTGGAATTTTCGTTCAAAGATGGCAGTGTAAGGAGTTTTCGTTCCTGAGACGCATCTCAATGTTTCGTAACAAGTTATTTTTGTTCATTTCTTTTTGAATCATTTAAATTTGTGAATTCTCCATAATATTGATTAATTTGATATTCATTTGCTCATTTGACAGGTATTATCAACATACATGATAACATATGATCGTGGGTTGTAAGTGAAAATTTTATAATATTCAGTTATCTAGTTTGTTTAATATATCATCTAAAGACACTGGAATTTATTTTTTTATTCAAAAAACTAGTCAAGCTTTTACTTAGTAACCGGACATCTTGCCTCAACAAGCAGTGATTGTTCGCGTAAAACGGTAGTGCTTGAGTTAGTTAAAAAATGATAATAATAATAATCAAGATTTTACTTAGTAACCGGACATCTTGCCTCAGTAAGCAGTGATTGTTCACGTAAAACGGTACAATTTGAGTTTGTAAAACAAATGTGTTTGAATAAATTCGATTTTGTAACCTCTCCAACTCGAGCAATTAAGTTCATATAGGTATTTTAACACTTAGCACCCTAAGGTCAACTGGTTTGGGAGTCACTGGCCCAAAGCTCGTTACAAGGGTTGAAGAGAAAACTTAAGGAAATCAGAAACTTTTTCTTTTTATAATTTGAGATCCGAGTAATTAAATCCGTATGGGTGTCTTAGCACCTAGTGCCCTAAAGCTAATTGGTTTGGGAGTCACTGGCCCAAAGCTCGTTACAAGGATTGAAGATGTATTATTATTATTATTTTAAAAAAAGATTTTCTTTTTGGTATTTATAACTAAACTCCCATTGCCAAAAAGGTGTGAACTCTAATATAATTTTATGACAAAAATATTATTCTCTTTTCAACAAGATCAGTGAATATTGTGGGCACAATGAATGATTGATATTTTGTTTTATGTATGTATGGAAGAAGGGTAAAAATATAGGAGAATTTACTTATTTGATTATTTAGAAAGAAATAAAACAATTACTGACTTGGATAATAATTTTTTTAAAAAATAATTTGCTTAAATTACTATGGACTAGTAATAAGCTGGTTGGGGGTGTGCTGAACACTAAAAAGTGTACATTTATTAAAAGGAAAATTAATTATTTTACACTTGTAGGTTCATTAATCCTATTAATTTAGCACATTTGTGAAATAATAATTAAAATTATTCTGTACATAAAATTATCTTTCGTCCGTCATCCTTCGGCTTGATCTTGATCTCCAATGATTACAAATAGTTTTACAATTATTGAAAAAAAATACCAATTTAATTTCAAAAATGATAAACTTACTCACACTCTTACTCACATTTATCTCAACTCTCTCACTGTAGCTACAGTGAATTACTGTAGCTCACTGTAGCTACAGTAATAGAGTTGTGATAAGTGTGAGTAAGAGTGTGAGTAAGTATATCATTACTCATTTGATTTTGGGTTTACATTTTCAATATATAAAACAAAAATTAAAATTCTAACTCAAAGTCAACCATACAATTAACGATTAATATCCATACATTCATCATCACATGATAAAAAAAACATCATAGCCTACTCTTTTACATACATATTAAGAAGATTTACAATAAATAAATTTTTCTTATTAATATATTAGAATAAATACGACCGCTCATGATGTTATTTGTTGGTTTTCAAAGTTCTGCGTAGCGGAAACATGTTCATAACATAAAAAAAAAATTTATTTACATGAACATTAAAAAACCAGATCTGTATTTTCTAATGTATTAATAATATAAAACAATTAGATCTTAAGAAAATATACATATAGATATGGATCTCTTTAAATCAGGATTTTTTGAACCACGATCTTCTTCATCTTATCTCCTCATCTTTAACGGCACGTGTGAGCATGAAAATAATTACGAAGAACACTCTAATTTTTGTGAAAAAATTATGTACTCAATACATGAGACAAATCTTTATTACTATTTCCTTTTGGTTTTTCCAAAAAAAAAAGAAAGAAACTTTTTTTTTCCTTACGGACGGTTTTTTTTTCTTCACCTTTTTCTCCACTTTTGATCAATGCAAAGTTCTCTTTTTTGGTTCCGAGCCCACGTTTCCTTTTTATTGGGAGCCAAAACAAAAAAAATTGTTTTCTTTTTATTATTAAAATCTAATCTCTTAGATGATTTATGATCATTATAAAATTCTAATCTTGGATAACCTTTTTGTTTTTTATTTATAACAAAAAATAAAATCACTTTATTATATTATTTTGATTTTCAACAAATCATAATAAATTCATTTAAAATTTATCAAAATAAGATAATACTAATATTTTATTTTTCAAATACTTTCATCAAAATCTCAACTTTGAAATTTAGATAGATTTGAAAAATAATATATTATATTTGATTAATCAAATTAATCAAATATTAATTTTTATAATCAAATTTTAAAATTTAACTTTTGAAAATAATATCTTATTAAATTAAAAATTAATTAATCAAATTAATTAAATATTAATTTTCATGAATTAATAAATACATTATCTATTGATAAATATTTTAGGACAACTTTTGTCATAATTTCCAAACAAGAGTTATATGGAATAATTAGAGTGTAAAATTAATTTACAATTATTTTTCTTCGCAATTATTAACGTTCGAACAATGATAGAATACGACGAGGGAATTGTAAACTACAAAAATTTCATTGATTAATTACAAACTCTTTTATTAATTAAACAAAATTATTAATTCTGAATTGTAACATCTCTCCCGGCGATGCTACCGGTAAGGAATAGGCCAACCTCTCCCTTGTGCCTCTGACTCTCTGACTACTACTATTCTCATCTCTGAGATCATTACCCAACTCAACAACATCAATGCATTTCATTACTTATACTATATATTTATTAATCAATCATGTTTTGAACACATTTACTTGTCGGACATAAAAAATCTCAAACACAACTATGGGGATTACGCAAGAAATGGACAAAGTCACTCGAGATATCTGTTATAATGCACAACGGTGAAACTCAACCAACATTATGATTTTAAAATTCCCTTTATGGAGAGTTGGAACTGTTACAATTCCCAAACTATGGCACACAAATCTACTGCTAGTAAAGCCAAAATTGGCATCTCGTGCGCTTATATAATAACCCCAAAAATAAAATAAAACAAAACAAAACCAAATGAAATGAAATAATGACAATGCAAAATACATTATGGTATTTGTAATATTTGCACTGGTCATCAAGCAGCAGCTGGCACGTTACACCATTGCCATACTCTCACTTGACCAGTCCCGTCACCAGTAAAAAACAGATTACCAGGACCTAGCTGAATGGCTCGAATCTCCTGTTTTGCAAAAATTTTACCCCTTTCGGAGAACCTAGACAGAACAGCATAAAAGAAAACAGTTAGGAAAGCAGCCATGCAAGAGTGAAATGAGCTGAAAGTGAAAAGAGGTGAACTTTGAATTGAGAAAGGGTACAAAATAAAGAGTACATAGTAACAGAAAACTCACGACGGCAAATCATAGAAGCGGACAGAGTTGTCATTGCAGGCACACAACAAGACTGGCTTGCCTTCCGCATCAGGCATTCCACACAGGGTAAGCACTCCCTGCAGAAGACATAACGGTTCCATAATTTGAGACCAAACATTAAAAAATAAGAGCAAATTGAATTTTAAGGAGTTATGTGAAATCCCCAAAAGATCCACGTAGCCGAAAAAGGATTGAATGGTTTGGTTATGTGAAATCCCCAAAATGAAAAGTTCCAACTATTCTAGTTTAATGTACACATCAGGGAAAAACTAGTAGGTGGTGATGCTTTCTTTCATCAAATCTCTCAGGCATGCTGAACCAGAATAGCTTGCTTTTCTATACCTGAGCCTAATTCTCTTAATGAATAAGCTTTCCCCAAGACACTATGAACTATGAAGCAATATAAAAAAAAACACTTGCGACAAAACCCCATTGGCGTCTTTTCTTTTGGACCAAACCAGGAACCAAATAGAATATTAGAGGTATGTAAATTACAATTATTATCCTAAGTATCACAAGCTCAACATATCAACTACTTAAATATCAATACTAATATTATTGGCAACAAAATTCAAGATCACAAATTTAAACAAAACATTCATAAAACAGGAAAACCAGATTTAAAAAAAATAAAAACACATACATGTTCTTCATTGTGAGTGAATGTCACTTCCAAGTTTCCACTTTCTGTAGCAAACCACACCTTTACAAACAAATAAAATCGGTACAACTTTAAAACTTGTCCCAAACGAAAAAATGAATATAATGAGCATCTTAATGTCAAAAACCTTTATTGTTTTGTCCAACGAACATGATAAAAGAAATTGATCCCAGCAAAGAAGTGACATCACAACTGAAGTGTGCTCTGATAGAGTTTGTATGCACTGCAAAGTTTCAAGGTTCCACACCTAAAAGAAGGAAATATATTCTCTGTAGGTTACTCATCAAAAAGCTAGAAGTTCGTATGATAATTCACATAATTCTAAAACTTACTCTTATAGAATTGTCCATGGAACCAGAGTAAAGCCTATTAGCTCCAACAACTAAAGAAACTACTGCAAGAGTGTGACCTTTAAGTGATGCAGCTGGTTCAAAGCAGTTGGTGACCACATTAAATTTCCATGCCAATATAGCCCCATCCTGCACCAAGGGATGTGGTTTTATTAGGATCAAGAATATGTGGTGTCAAACACACATGCGCGCGTGCACAATAGGAAGGAGACAGCGGCAGAGAAGGTTAAAAGAGATAGGGCAGCTTAAGTAAGGGCTTTCAGTATGCAAGATTGACATGGTTATGCAATCAATCACTTTTCAAAACCGTAGGCACATTGGAAAATTTTGAATCCCACTACTAGAATCCCCAGAGCAATGGAGTATCCCACTACTGGAAATTTTGTATCACAAATCACAAGACCTTCACTCAATAACAAGGTTTGCATTTGATTATTCACTAATGGATCCAAGTTCAACTACTAGAAACCCCAAAGCAAAACAATTTTTCAACAAAAGGAGTAAACTAAAGACGTGATTCAGAAAGAAACATGAATAATCAACTTGTGAAACTTATTACCTGCGTACCAGCAAAGAGGAAATCGTTACCGACAGCCATTGCATAAACTTGTCCCACAGGTCCACTAAGACTCAGGTCAGTATTAGTTTGGGTATTCCAAGCCTGCAATATAATTTACATACCCAGGTATCATTATATTGACACACTACTTTCAAGCCTGGAGAACCATATGAAATTTACAAAAAAAATAAATAAAATTATATGATTTACCTTGACAAAATTTGTTACACCAATGAAAATCCAAGGACCTTCACTAATCATGCAACCCACTTCTCCGCCAAGATTAATCACACCCACACACTAAAAATGGGAAAAAGAGAAAGACCATCAGATGTTAATTAACTACTCCTCCGTCGTGCTAAAAAGTGAAGTAAGTAGAGAAATGACAACAATAAGGTATATGGTGTGTGTGTGTGTGTATTTGAACTCTGCTCAGCAAACCAAATTTGCATTCGGCACTTCTGTAGTAGTACAGAACCTTAGAGCATTGTCATATCAATAATTAAAGATTGAAAATTGAGGTATAACGCATCTACTGTATACGAGCGATCATTTTCATTTTCTCCTACGGTCCTCCTCCTCAGACATTCTTACTTTGACCGACATATCATAAACTAAACTTCTCAAACAAGCAATCAGAGTCTAAAATGATCTAAATTTAATTCAACCTAAAATTAAAAAAAATAAAATAAAATAAAATAAAATAAAACCTGTCCAGATGCACAATCCCAAACTCTAACAGTCTCATCTTTGCTACCGGAATAAAGCTTATCCGAACCTGATGGCAATGTAATCCCACTCACAACCTGTTCACAATTAACCCATCACTAAAATCTCCAAAAACATTCAACAATCTAAAACTTATTCAACAAAACAAAATTACCTTTTGGTGCCCTTCAAGTTGAGTCAACAACTTGTAATCATCACCTGAACTCCAAGAATGCAAATACTTGCACTTTTCTCCATACATACAATTCCCTTGCACCCAATTCCTACACAATATATCCATCTTTATAACCGCCCTACTGTTAATATAATTACCCGCCCTATGATTACTGTTATTATTTCTACCCCACGTGTTATTCGCAAACCGCTTCGTTGAAGTCCCGTTTGCCGTTGCCGCCGGCGGCAAAGGCAATTCTCTGTGTAAGTAAGGACATGGATACCGATTACACTTTCCAGACCGCCAAAAATTACAAACCCTCTGTTTCGTATCCGCCGTTGAGGACCCACCACCTCCTCCTAGTCGCTGGAACACGCGCTTGTTTCCTACCTGCGCGTCTAAATCCATAATAACCAAAAATAAAAAAGATAATTGAGAATATGACCGTTGAATAATCTGACCGTAAGATGATCGATTGAAATCGATTCTTATCCTAACCAAAAACCTTGAATTGCAATCAAATTTGAAAAATTGTGTATCAAAATTATATCTTTCTGGCTAATTTTAATTGGGGGATTTGTAAAAGCAGAAACCCTAGTTTAATTTCAGTGTGTCGAGGAAGATTTTATGATGAGTTTGATGTTTCGGAGGAAAAGGATGAGTGAAGCTTTAGCTGCTGCTGGGCTGGCCCGGGAAGGGGAAGATTCGCGTCAGCTTTACGAAATGGTTATAATTACGATATTGCCAAGCAATTGTTTCGCACGTGCTGTTATGGCTTGATTATGCTTAAACGACGCTGTACAGGAGTGCCGAGATCTTTAAAATAGGAAACTATTTTTAATTAATTAACAAATAATATACTCCTCTGTCTATATGATCAAATTCAAACAACGAAATCAGAAGAAAACAGGTATTGTTAAGCATTTGGTAACATTTCTTATTTCAATAATTTTTTGATTTCGGAATGTGAATGCCACATGTTACGAAGAAATTAGGGATTGTCATATTGCAACATATAACCATTTTAATTTCATAAAAATTATAGGGGAAACCCCCAAAACCTAAAATATGATTGTATATTGTGTTGATGTGTGTGGCTGTGTTTGTGAGTGGGTGACTCCGGTTGTGATTGTGTTTTGAAATTACCTACAAGTCTTATAAGAATACTATACCCAAGAGGGAAAGGGGAAGAATTGGGTATTTAAAAATAAATACGGAATTTAAATTCATAATAATTTTAAGCTAT
>SKCR01002806.1:0-27156 GCA_019454045.1 Zanthoxylum bungeanum | reverse complement strand
ACTATGTAATATTCTTATTACCATCCAAAAAAAAATAAATTCACTTATAAAAAAGGGTTAGATATCTATTTTTTTTTAAAAAAAAATATATTTCTAAAATGGTAAGAGCTTATATACTAGGAGTCAGAGTTGTATTTTTCTCTATGGTAAACCCACTTCCGATAGGGTATGTCTATGTGATCCATAATTTCGCTCAAATACTTCTTTCTCCTATTCAAACAGTTATTACATGGACAATTCACACGACCTTCCGCATCAGCCATTCATTTCGCTGCTTCCATAAACTCTTCCACCCCTTTTACGGTATTCGATACTCAATTTATTGGGCACACTCATCCAACTTCTATTCATATCAACAAAAATATCTACAAAAATATAACAAAATGATAAATTAATAAAAATTAATGTATGTATAATATATTCACTTAATAATTAAATAGTAATCCAAAATCAAACCTTATACATACATACTTATCCAAAATCAAATTATTCATATTAATTATAAGCACTATCAATAAAATACATAAACTAAATATTTAACTAATTAATTCTAAACCCTCATTTTAGAGGATTTACTCTTATTAGAGTAATTGAGATTATATGCACCACTAAAAAAATATTTACTTAATTAAATTCTTAACTCTAATTTTAGGGGATTTACTCAAAAATACATACTGGTTAAACAAATTACTACAATAATAGTGATACATTAGAGAAAATACATACCTTAATTAGCTTAAATCATAAACTAAAATATTTACCTAATTAAATTCTAAACCCTAATTTTAGGGGAGTTACTCAAAAATACATAATGGGTAAATAAATTACTACAATAATAGTCCTAAATTAGAGAAAATACATACCTTAATTAGCTTAATTCATAAACTAAAATATTTTCCTAATTAAATTCTGAATCCTAATTTTAGGGGATTTACTTAAAAATACATAATGAGTAAATAAATTACTACAATAATAGTAATACATTAGAGAAAATACATATCTTAATTAGCTTAATTCATAAACTAAATATTTACATAATTAAATTCTAAACCCTAATTTTAGGGGATTTACTCAAAAATACATAATGTGTAAATAAAGTATTACAACAATAGTGATACATTAGAGAAAATACATATCCTAATTAGTTTAGTGTTGGATTGTTATTGAAAATGATGAAAATGAGTATTTTTTAACGTGGGTATTGAAGAAAAATGAATAAGAAGAATGAATAAATAGAAGAAGACGGTTGTGGGTAGGTGGCATTTTTGAAGATACATTTAGCGTCGAAAATTAGGTAACAACGCTAAATTACTACGTTTTAATGTTGAAATTAGGTATCGACGCTAAATATTGTAAGATATAACATCGAATATAGTTAGCGATGTAAAAAATATTGACATTTAGCATTGCTATATATATTCGACGCTAAATGTAAACGATTATTCATATTTAGCGTCGAAAATTAGGTAGCGACGCTAATTGTCAATATTTTTTGCCTCGAAAGTTCTTTGGCAATGCTAAATGTTGTACTTTTCACATTAATTTTAGCGTCGTAAGTTTTTGGTGATGTTAAATTATAGATTTGACGACATTTTTTTCGGCGATTCTAGGATTTTGGAAGTTAAAGATTTTATTGCCTGTAGTGTTAGTTATCAATTTATTGGACAATTGGATTGCATGTAATTTTCCCTTATCAAAATGCAAAAAAGTTTATTGATTTTTTATTTTTGAAAAAAAAAAAATCGAATAAATTTATAGATTTTTCTTTGCGGTCCAATCTAACTAGAATCCCGATTCCACTGTAGTTTTACAGCTTCCTTCATCATTTGAAATCATTTTGTTATAGGGTGAAGATTTTTATGGCTTGAAATAAGAAACAAAAGATTTGATGCCATATATTCAAACATACAATGCGTTGTATAAAATTTTAGAGAAATTATTAGCTGTCCTTGGTGAAAGTAAGAAAAAATACTTCATTTTTTAAATTAATTAGCTATCCACCCAATTTTTTTTTTAAGAATAGGCATTTTTCACTTAAATTACTACTTTTTAGATGTAAAATATCAATTTCATAATCATTTTTTGGGTAAAAAAAAAATATTTACAATAACTAATTTTTGGGTGGAAAATATCATTTTTAAGAATTTAGGGCAGACCGATGATAAATTTAAAAAAAAAAAAAAGAAAGATATTTGCTGCCAAGAACACCTTCTTTGGAAAATATCAATTCAAGTCTATAATTCTTGTACTGAATTGATCCAACAGTTTGTTTTTGAGCCAAATTACTTTGAGAAAAAGCTCTACTGCCAAGAACACCTTCCTGAACTGCTTCTGCTGTTTTTGCAAGCTTCTGAGTTTGTTCCTCCATCTGTTGCTGCTGAGCTGTGGCTAGTTCATCTAATTGTTGTTGTAGAGCTGCAATTTTTGAATTCATGTCGCCATTGGCTTTTCCCATGCTTGAGTTTGATTCTCAATGAAAGCACCAAAATGTTAGCTTTGATTCGAGATAAAGCTAGCAAAAGTCTCCAATTACAACATAATAAAAGTTTGAGATTCAATGATGATCTTTATTACTCAATTCAACTTGTTATTTATTGCTGAATTATCAACCCCTTTTGTTACAATTCTGTTACAAGTTTTTAATGGCAAGTTAACTGCTAAAACTAACTGCTAACAGCCTTTTAACTTCCTAACTAACCTTCCCACCAAAACTCAATCTTCCTCTAATAGTTACAAATTATCCTCTCGATACCTCATTGGTTTCACGATGATCCTTTTAGGCCTAGTAATCTACTGATGTTGAGGTCCAGTAAAGTGTTGTTGTTGTTGCTGATGTTGGGGCAGATGTGGAACCCCTAGGTCTGATGCTCGGTGTCGCGAAGTTGAGGGATTAGAGTCGCGACGCTGCCCTTGGCAGTGAGCAATTTCAACTTCAAACCAATACTAAACACTTCTAATTTTCTCATAATACTTCAAATATACCTAAAGTCCAATTTTAGCATCATAACCACCATCAACACATGTTATACAACTAGCATACATATATTCTAAATATTTATATGCATTTATTTGAATCAAAACACAAACTAATTTAAAATCCCACTATGAAATGTCTCACGAATAATTCTAGTTCACCCAAAGGTGGTCAAGTGATTCTAGAATGGTAGCCATAGCTCTAAGCTTTAATCTAGAGTTCCAAACTCTAATTAATTATTCAATGTCCAACATGAACATCTTTGACCCAATTACAAACAGATTGTGTTTATACTTCCAAAGCATCCTAACATAATTCATTAGCCTAATTTCAACTTAAGCTATGTAATTATGCATCAAATACATAATTCATCACTATATGTCTCACTAATGAAAACTCAATAATGAAGAACATAGCTTAGGAGAAGATCAAACATTACCTAGTAAGCTTGATATAAAGATCCAATCTTCTTCTCCTTGTTGAAATTGTTGGAGAACTACCAAGGTTTAGCAAGCTTCATTCCAAGATCCAATCTTGATTCCAATGCAAGCAAGCTTCACTCCAAGATCCAATATTGGTTTCTCGTAGATGAAATGTTGTAGAGATCTTCCAAAGCATCTCTAAAGACTTCTCTAACTTAGGCTAATTTCTCCAAGAATTGCTTGTATTTAGCTTAGCATTCTCAAGCTCATTTTACCTATGCTTAGCTTAATTAAAACCTTTCCAAAGCTTGTTGTTTATAGAAAAACTTAGATAATTTTTAATTAATAAAGGTTCTAATCAACTTTTATGTGGGCTTAATCTAATTTACCCAAATATGTATAATTAGGTGTGACTAATCACCTTTATCTACCACTTTGATTTAATCCAATAAAATCAAGCCAAAAATACCTATAATTACCATAATATCCTCAAATGATAGAGATAATTATGAAATTATGACAAAACCCTTTATGTAAATATTGAATTAATCAAATAATCCAATTAGGTCAAAGTAAATAATCAATGTTATCCAATAACACTTGATTATCTTAGTTGGTAATTATAATATCAAATATTATCTTTTATAAAAAATAATCGGCTACCCAAATGCTTAACGAGTACACTTCATATTAGGGCTCTCTAAGTTCAGACACGTTCGTCATATAAGCCTAGCTAATATGTAGACAATCTGGCCACCTCCGAAATCGTGAAGAACACGAACGACCTTTATGAACTATACAAGTCGAGGTCATCACATATGTTTAATAATCCCTCAGTCGTAGGCTATCAGAGTTGTGCTTAGGAAACATATAATACACCGTCAAGTTTCCGAGGCACACATCTTATGTCGACATGTCCACGACTCTTTACAACTGATGCGATCCACTCTAGGTGATCGAATTTGGCCAAAGTTTTAAGAATCGTGACTTACTTACATGGATACATAAACCATTTATGGTACACATACGGGCTGACAAATCTTATCTTGATTCGCATTTGATTAACAAGTTTATCGGTTCACATCCAATAGACATCTTGAGGCCAGATCATGAAAGGTTTTTGACATACATGGCATCAAAGTGTGGAGGATCTCACACAAAATCAATGATGTCCTATAGTCAAAGGATCACATATGCTACTCGACTTGAGGATATTCCTATTGACGGTGGTGTGTACTTCCAACTATTAGGAATCACCTGTCAGTCATTCAGTATTCGATCCAACCAACACCCACATGTCTATACGAGCTTCCAAAGCTCATGATACATTGGGTGAAATAATTGGAACTCAAATTCTAATATACGATATGTGCTAGTCTTCTAGGTTATAGGAATTCGACCGTATTTCAAAAGCAACGACTATGAATATATATATATATATATATATATATACACACACACACACATACTTTAAGAATAGTTTATAATAGTAATACTTATCCCAATAACGGACCACTTAGTGTCCAATATTACTACATGACTATTCTAAGGTCGATGTCATTCTTAGTATATTTATACATCAATCTAATATGCATAATGACAATACCATTAATAAGGTTTGAAATGAAAAATGTAGTTTATTTTATAAATAAATAATAAAATATAATGTACTATACATTATTCGGATTGACACTTCAAGCACCAACTCCAACAGCTGAGGTGTAACAGATTGTTTTTAAATTCACATAGAGATATTATGGATTATTGCAGGATGGTAATTCTATTAATTCTCGAGAGGCCTCTAGATATGATATGGATTCTTCTTTCAATATGCTAAGAGACGATGATTGCATTGAATTTTGTATTTTCTTTATCTTTCAGTATAATCCTTAACATAAAAAATTAAAGGTTCATTCAATGAAACTTTATTCTCTCAATATATTTTTTAAAGGTAAGGGGATGGACATGTCTAAAAAGTCCTAGCCATGAACTGTCGGTTCCGATTCCTCAAAAAGAGGAACTGATCGGACAAATATATACATACATACATACAAATATAACCGATCATACACAAACCGTCTAGATAGAATAACACTTAGACTTATGAGATATACATGTACTATCTCGCTCATTCAAATATTGTTCAAGATAGTACGGATACTACCTTATTTGTCTAGACGTTGTTCCACTAAGAAATTTGCAAGTACTTTTTGAAACGAGTGTCCAAAAGAGCCAATCGTGCTGCTGTCTCAAGGCCTTTTCGACCAATTATGTGTTTTCTTTATCACTCAGTTTCAGCCGAGTTTGCTGCCACTCTAGAGGCAGAGAAGAAAAGAAACAAAAAAATTATGAGTTTTTAGTGTCGTTATTTCTTTGTGCTGCAATCACATCCTCCTTTTGCTGGAGTTTTCAGAGTTCATGGGCAGCGGAAATCGTGTGTTTAGGTAACAGGAAAAATTTAATTTTTACATGAACAATAAAAACCGGATCCGTATTTTCTAGTTTATTAATAATATAAATATATAGAACTTAAGTAAGAAATATACATGTAGACTGGATCTCTTTGTAAATCGATTCTTTAAACCACGATCTTCCTCGTCTTATCTCCTCACCTCAAACGACACGTGTGGGCGTGAAAATATTGCGAAGAACACTCTAATTTTTGTGAAGGATTCGTGTACTCAACACATGAGACGAATCCTGATGCTATTTTATTTTTGATTTTCTCAAAACCAAAATCAAGAAAAACAGAAAAATGAAAAAACCCTTTTTTATTTTCTTCACAGCATCTATGGTTGCTGTTGTTTTTCTTTTGATTTTTGAATGATCAAAAAGCAATTCAATTCATCCCTAAATGCTAGCTCACGTCCCTTTTTGTATTAGATTTCTATTGGATCAACTTTTTTGATCAAAATAGAATTCTTATCTCATGGATGAATTTTGGATCAAAACAAATTCTCAAATTCAAATAAGCTTCCTGCACGTTTTTAGGATTTCTTTTGATTTTTGAAAAATCTCAAGTGAATCCATTAAGGATTTTATTAATTTTGATTTTCAAAAAATCAAAATAAAATTCTTTAATATTTATCTCATAATTTATCAAAGATAATTCATTAAAAATAATTTTCAAAATTTCAACTTTTGAAAATATTATCTCATTAAATTAAAATTTTATTAATCAAATTAAATAAATATTAATTTTCATAAATAATAAATAGATACATTATCTATTAATAATATATATTAAGACAACATTTGTCATAATATCCAAACAAGAGCTACATAGAATAATTAGAGTGTAAAATAATTCATAATTATTTTGAATAATTCACAATTATTTTCTTCGTAATCATAATCGTTCGAACAGTGATAGAAGACGACGAGGGGACCGATGGACCTATAATTCTAAGCTCCAATAATTTCGTCGATTAATTATAAACTCTTTTATTAATCAAACGAAAATTATTAATTCTGGAGTAACTCCACTAAATACCCAGAATTGCACTCTCAGAATTATAGAATTAATTACTCAAAGTATTCGTCCATTGATATAGTCATTACCTATGTGGTGATCCTCCATAATAGATTCGTAAAGGAGCTAGGTATAAAAAATCTGTTAACCTCTCCAATCACATCTTTATCCTTGACTTCCATTAGTTCTCAAGTGAACAATTAATTCATAACTTTTATGAATTTGCACGCTAATCGTTCAGGTCCTGAACTAACAAACAAGAGAATCTTATGAACGGATTTCATTATATCAGGTTAGCATTCCCAGCTATTCATTCAACCCATTCCCAAAATACAAGGTTTACGAAATGTAATAAATACAAAGTCATACCGAGTAAATTAAAGAATAAATTAATATGATATAGGAGTCTGCTAAATATAATGAATTAAGATCATCACATATATGACTATCATTATGATAAAATTGATGTTCTATATTTAACGGAAATTATTAGAACTTTTCAATTTTATCTGGTCATGTCCTATATAATCTTATTATATAAAAAACATTCATTTTTATGTCTCTACATAATATAGTCTGGATAGAACTATACCATTCATAATGAAATGAACTGTATTTATGACTTTGGATTTGAAGATTCCCAACATCAAATCATAGTCATGGACAAATTTTGATTATTACTCTTTAAATTTTATCCATACATATATGTATGTAACATTTTACATATACATATATGTTTAATTTAAAGCTACATAAATAATCACGGAATTTTCATGAATTTTATAAAGCAAATCAAAATGCATACATGGAATAAAATAGAATAAAAAATTTATTAATCAATCATGTTTCGAACATATTTGCTTGTCGGGCATACAAATCCCACAAAAACTCCCACTTGCCCTAAAGTAAATGAGACATGTCTCTAATCCCCAATCCTTCTAGATGCCCCTCAAAACTCTTTGCAGTAACGTCTTGGTAAAAGGATCGGCTAGATTCTCTGCAGATGGAATCTTCAGAACAGCCACGTCACCGCGTTGCACAATGTCCCTAATCATATGATATTTCCTCTCAATATGTTTTGATCTCTTATGGCTTCTTGGTTCTTTGGAATTAGCCACTGCACCACTATCCACAATAAAGTGACAATGGCTTGTCCATATCTAGAACCACTTCCAGATCGGTAAAGAACTTTCGGAGCCAAACCGCTTCTTTGGCAGCTTCAGAAGCAGCCACATATTCGGCTTCCATAGTTGAATCAGCAACACATGATTGTTTGATGCTTCTCCAAACTACAACTCCCCCACCAAGAGTGAATACTGATCCAGATATCGACTTTCGATCATCTGTATCTGATTGAAAATCAGAATCAGTATATCCAATCGGAATCAAATCCATGCCGGAATAAACAAGCATATAGTTCCTCGTTCTCCGTAGATACTTGAGAATATGCTTAACTGCTACCCAATGATCTAATCCTGAATTTGACTGAAAACGACTAACTATTCCCATTGCATAGCATATATCAGGTCTTGTGCATAGCATAACATACATCAAGCTCCCTACTGCCGACGTATATGGAATCTGTCTCATATCTTCTTCCTATTGAGGTGTCGAAGGACACTGCCTTTTAGAAAGAACAACTCCATGACGCGAAGGCAAGTTACCTTTCTTGGAGTTTTGCATTGAATATCTAACAAGCATCTTGTCAATATACAATGCCTGAGACAGAGCTAGCAGCTTTTTCTTACGATCTCTAATAAGACGGATCCCAAGAATATAACTTGCTTCTCCCAAATCTTTCATTTGGAATTGTTCAGCTAGCCAAGCCTTTACGTCTGATAATAGTTCTACATTATTCCCAATAAGTAGAATATCATCAACATAAAGTATTAGAAAGACCACTCGTTTGTCCTTGATGAATTTATAAACACAAGATTCATCAGGATTTTGGATAAAGCCATAAGATTTGATCGCCTCATCAAATCTCATGTTCTAAGATCTGGACGCTTGCTTAAGTCCATAGATAGACCTTTGCAACTTGCAAACTTTTTGCTTTTCGTCCTTGCTAATAAAACCTTCTAGTTGCTCCATATAGATGGTCTCTTCAAGATAGCCATTCAAAAAGGCTGTTTTGACATCCATCTGCCAAATTTCATAATCATAATGAGCAGCAATGGAAAGCAAGATTCTAATGGCCTTCAGCATGGCTACTGGTGAAAAAGTTTCCTCATAGTCAACTCTTTCTTTTTGGGTATAACCCTTTGCCACTAGCCTTGCTTTAAATGTCTCTACATTACCGTATATCCCCTCTTTCTTTTGTAATCCATTTTCACCCTATGGATTTACTCCTTCAGGTAGATCTATAAGCTCCCAGACTGAGTTGGAATACATGGATTCCATCTCAAGTTTCATAGCCTCAAGCCATTTCTCTTTGTCATGATCTTCCATTGCATATCTATATGTTAATGGGTCATCTTTTCCATCATCAGTGATAGCAACTTGTGCTTCACCATCTTATCTATATCGAGAAGGTAGTCGTACTATCCTCCCACTACGACGATGTGGTAAGATGTTCTGACTCGAAGATGTGGTCTCCCTGCTTTGTGGAACAACAATCCTAGCAGGTTGTTGACTGATCTCATCAGATTTTAATTCCTCCAAGACTATCTTGCTTTGAGGTTTGAAGTCTGTCATATAATTATTCTCAAGAAACGTGGCATTTTTCGACACAAACACCTTATTATCTCGAGGATTATAAAACACACCCCTCATTGTGCCTTTTGCATATCCTACAAAGAAACAAACTTCAGAACGCATTTCCAACTTTGTTGTCTTACCCATTAGCACTTATGCTGGGCACCCCCATATACGAAAGTGACTCAAACTAGGTTTGTGGCCACTTCATAACTCTAAAGGTGTTCTAGGTACTGACTTAGATGGAACCACATTCAAAATGTAGGTTGTTGTTTGTATAGCATACCCCCAAAACGATTTTGGAAGTGAAGAATAACTCAACATGGAACGAATCATGTCGAGTAAAGTTCGATTCCTCCTCTCAGCTACACCATTTTGCTGAGGTGTACCAGGTGCAGTTAGTTGGGATAAAATCCCATACTCTAATAGGTGATCTTTGAATTCATTATCAAAGTATTCACCTCCTCGATCTGATCGAAGGCACTTGATTGATTTACCTAATTATTTTTCCGTTTCGATTTGGAATTCTTTAAACTTTCCAAAAGTTTCAGACTTATGTCTCATTAGGTAAACATAACCATATCTAGAGTAATCATCAATAAAAGTAACGAAGTACTCATAGCCACCTCTTGCTTGTGTAGACATAGGTCCACAAACATCTGAATGTATAAGCTTCAGTGGTTCTTGGGCCCTATTGCCTTTTGCAGAGAAATGCCTCTTTGTCATCTTACCTTCAAGACATGATTCACAGACTGGTAGAGTACTAACATTTAGTTCTCTTAAAGGATCATCCTTTACAAGCCTATTTATCCTGTTAAGATTTATATGACCAAGTCTTAGGTGCCATAGATATGTGTTATCAGTGTGAGAAATCTTTTGTTTCTTTATTTTTGGCAATGCAACTTTGAACATTTCAGCATTCAATAATGAATTAAAATTGGGCCTTATTACATAGAGCCCATTTTCAATAAAACCAGAGCAAATATTCAAACCATTTCTTGAAATAACAACTGATTTATCAAAAGAAACTGAATAATATTGTTCATAAAGTCGAGAAACTGAAATGAGGTTTCTAGTAAACCCCGGTACGAAATAAACATTATTCAAAAATAAAAATTTATTGTTCTCAACATAAAGTTTTATTTGTCCAACTGCTGATGCTGAAACTAAAACGTCATTCCCACTCTCAAAGTAAAGTCCCCATCAGCAAGTCTTGTGTAAGAATCAAGCTTCTGTAAGAAACAACAAATATGATTAGTCGCTCCTGAATCAATTATCCAGGGTGATAAATCATTTTCAACTAAACAAGATTCAGTAACAAGTAAATCTGATTTACCTTGATTATTGTTGGCTTGTTTTCTTTGCTGCTGCTTCCCGCTGTTTTCTAGTTCCTGAACTCTTACCTTTATTCTTATTTCTCTTTCTCTTCTTTAAAGAAGAATTAGAGGTATAAGGTTCAATAACATTTGCTTTTACCTTATTCTCCATCTCCACAGAAAAAGACTCAAAAGTTGTGAGTTCGATAAGTAATTGAGTCAAAGTATAACTCAAGTTACTCATAAAGTAATATCTTTTGAACTGAAGAAATTGTGAGCTAAAACTTTCCAAAATTAAGTCCACTTTTATGCCTTCATCTATAGTTGCACCGTTGATTTCAGCTTCATGAATCATACTAATCATCATTAGCACATGTTCACGAACACGGGTTCCAGCTTCCATTTTGCAGTTCAAGACTTTCCTGAATGCTTCATGTTTGGCTTGATCAGAGGGTTCGTCAAACATGCCCTGTAGAGACTCTATTATCTCATAAGCAGTCTCTGTCTTTTCGTGCTTTGTGTTAAGCACGTCAGACATGGCAGCAAGCAAATAACAACGAGCTTTGGCATTTGCTCGAATCCAGTTTTCATAGGCATCTTTGATGGTTTTGTTGGCAATCACAGCTGGTTCTGGAGGACATTCCTCAATCAGGACAAACTTCAGATTATCCAGCACAATAATTATATTCATATTTGTCTTCCACTTAGCAAAGTTATCACCAGTTAATTTTTCAGTAGCAAGCAGTGATGGGATTAGATTTGACATATTTCTGAAATCATTAAAAAAAATATTCTAAATTATTCCATGCATAAAATTCAAAATAAATTCGGCATAGTAATCATGATGCATGATGCATATGCAAAACACTAAAATATATATGCACTACTATAGCCTCGGAAAATTTAATAAGCATATTATTTTGCCTTAGGGTCGATCATAACACCTTATTAAAATAGAGACAATCTCAATTAATAAATTTAACTCAAAATATCTCATATTTTCAAAATTTATTAATAACCGATTTTTGGTCTAAATATAATTAACATTTTTAACTATATTTATATGAGTGTAACCCACCGTTTTGGATCCTTAAAATTTAACTCATAACAACCACCTTAGGGTAGTTAATTATGAAATACATTTTATAAATCCTATCGTAAAAAGTACAACTTTGATATTAACCTAAGCAAACACTCTCCTTAGGGAGGATGAAACTAAATTCATCACGAAGCCCCACTTAGATTTCACGATGTTGCACTAACGGTGGAGATCAAATGATGTTTTGATAAACTACCCGCTCTCACTCATTATTTTAAGTTTAGTGATTTTATATGTAAACCATCTAATGTTTTGAAAACTTATCGGAAAAAGACCAAGAAATCAAAATTAAAGGTCTTTAATTACCAAATTAATTGTTTCATAATAAAATTACCCGCTTTACTTATAAAACTTAAATTCATTATGAAACATCTAAGTTATTCATGATAAACAATTTATTATAAATACTTAGAACTAAATTTTGTGACATTACAAATTTTAACGATTTAAAATTAATTCACAAATTTTATTTAATCGACTAATCGATAAAAAAACTAAAATAATTTTTAATCAAATTATAAACGATTTATTATCATAAATAAATTTATGAAAATGCACATGTATGTATGGCATGTTATAATGCAAGAGTAGGCATTGTGCTAATTCTATATGTCATTTAAAATATGCATGAGAATAAACATTTTATAATTCACACAAAATAAATAAATTGGATATTAACCGGGTTGACAATTGGGTATTCTAAAATTACAACCATAAAATTACATTAATCTCAAATCTGGAGAAAAAATATAATTATATTCCCAAGTGACTTCACCAAAAAAAAAAATTTTCTCCGCACAGTGGGCAGTCTCACTGCCGCACTGTGCGGCTGGCTGCTGCCCAGCAGCAGTCCCTTGCTGCACATAAAAAATAATCGTCCGTCTGTGCATCGTTTATTTGACTTGATCTTGATCTCGAACAATTACAAAAAGAAATACCCATTTAATTTTGGGTTTACATATCCAATATATAAAAAAAAAATTAAAATTCTAACCCAAGATCAACCATACAATAACGATTAATATCCATACATTCACCATCACATGATAATTCATAAAAAAAAATGCATAGCCTACTCTTTTACATATATTTAAAATTATTTACAATAAATCATTCTTATTAATATACTAGAATAAATTCGACCGCTCATGATACTATTTGTTGGTTTTCATAGTTCATGCGCAACGGAAATCGGTTTTGGGTAAAAGGAAAATTTAATTTTTACATGAATATAAAAATCGGATCCGTATTTTCTAGTATATTAATAATATAAATATATAGAACTCAAGTAAGAAATATACCTGTAGATCTGGATCTCTTTGTAAATCGATTCTTTAAACCACGATCTTCCTCGTCTTATCTCCTCACCTCAAACGACACGTGTGGGCGTGAAAATATTGCGAAGAACACTCTAATTTTTGTGAAGGATTCGTGTACTCAACACATGAGACGAATCCTGATGCTATTTTATTTTTGATTTTCTCAAAACCAAAATCAAGAAAAACAGAAAAATGAAAAAACCCTTTTTTATTTTCTTCACAGCATCTATGGTTGCTGTTGTTTTTCTTTTGATTTTTGAATGATCAAAAAGCAATTCAATTCATCCCTAAATGCTAGCTCACGTCCCTTTTTATTAGATTTCTATTGGATCAACTTTTTTGATCAAAATAGAATTCTTATCTCATGGATGAATTTTGGATCAAAACAATTCTCAAATTCAAATAAGCTCCTGCACGTTTTTAGGATTTCTTTTGATTTTTGAAAAATCTCACGTGAATCCATTAAGGATTTTATTAATTTTGATTTTCAAAAAATCAAAATAAAATTCTTTAATATTTATCTCATAATTATCAAAGATAATTCATTAAAAACAATTTTCAAAATTTCAACTTTTGAAAATATTATCTCATTAAATTAAAATTTAATTAATCAAATTAATTAAATATTAAATTTTCATAAATTAATAAATAGATACATTATTTATTAATAAATATATATTAAGACAACATTTGTCATAATATCCAAACAATAGCTATATAGAATAATTAGAATGTAAAATAATTCATAATTATTTTGAATAATTCACAACTATTTTTCTTCGTAATCATAATCGTTCGAACAGTGATAGAAGACGACGAGGGGACCGATGGACCTATAATTCTAAGCTCCAATAATTCCGTCGATTAATTATAAACTCTTTTATTAATCAAATGAAAATTATTAATTCTGGAGTAACTCCACTAAATACCCAGAATTGCACTCTCAGAATTATAGAATTAATTACTCAAAGTATTCGTCCATTGATATAGTCATTGCCTATGTGGTGATCCTCCATAATAGATTCGTAAAGGAGCTAGGTATAAAAAATCCGTTAACCTCTCCAATTACATCTTTATCCTTGACTTCCATTAGTTCTCAAGTGAACAATTAATTCATAACTTTTATGAATTTGCGCGCTAATCGTTCAGGTCCTGAACTAACAAACAAGAGAATCTTATGAACATTTTCATTATATCAGGTTAGCATTCCCAGCTATTCATTCAACCCATTCCCAAAATACAAGGTTTACGAAATGTAATAAATACAAAGTCATACCGAGTAAATTAAAGAATAAATTAATATGATATATGAGTATGCTAAATATAATGAATTAAGATCATCACATATATGACCATCATTATGATAAAATTGATGTTCTATTTAACGGAAATTATTAGAACTTTTCAATTTTATCTTGTCATGTCCTATATAATCTTATAATAAAACACATTCATTTTTATGTCTCTACATAATATAGTCTGGATAGAACTATACCATTCATAATGAAATGAACTGTATTTATGACTTTGGATTTGAAGATTCCCAACATCAAATCATAGTCATTGACAAATTTTGATTATTACTCTTTAAATTTTATTCATACATATATGTATGTAACATTTTACATATACATATATGTTTAATTTAAAGCTACATAAATAATCACGGAATTTTCATGAATTTTATAAAGCAAATCAAAATGCATACATGGAATAAAATAGAATCAAAAATTTATTAATCAATCATGTTTCGAACATATTTGCTTGTCGGGCATACAAATCCCAACACACTTGATATTTAGATCTGGTCTAGCACAAGACTGTTTGATCTTGGATCCAGTAGTCTGAAGCTGATCAAAGAATGTCCAAGGAATTCGCCGAGGATAACATCCATACGGGATGAGCTATTATCATTTTACATTATCTCATTTATCTCCTTTTAATGGTTATGATTTAGTTAAAATAAATCTAATGGCCATTATTTTGCCAACACAAAAGTCAAGCCAACTTTTGGATCAAATTCATTAATGTGTTGTCATGATTTTGACCCTTATATTTATCTTGATTAAATCTTAACATTTAAAATGAGATAAAAGATATGAATATGAAAGTATCATAGTCCAATCCCATTCATAAACAGATCGATTGTAGCTAAACCCAACAACTGTAACTGGCGGTATTCTCCAATGGCCTTGCACGTTTTTAAAGTTATGTAATAATAGTGGGTCCTACCCACGTGTCCGTTTCTCTTTCTTTTTAAAAAAACATTTGTAATCAGTGAGCTTGTTGTGATCTTGCTGTTGTGCTTTCCAGCTCACCTCAAATTATTGAGGATGCTTCTATTTATGTAAGAGTTTGCTGCCACTATAGAGGCATAGAAGAAAGGAAATAAAAATTATGAGTTTTCTTTTTCACTCAGTTTCAGCCTAAAATTATAGGGTCTCCTCCTTATTAGAATACTGATCTTACGAAAATGGGATTGATATTTGAAGACCTTAATGATGCCAAGGCCAAGGCCACAGCCCCAGAAATGCCAGAGAGGAAAGCTCGTTTCTCATTTAACTCCTAGATGATATCCCACCCGATAATTAAATCTTTAATTGGTAGGAATGAGCCCAAAAAATGGTGTTCGAGTGCAAGTCCTTGAAAGAAGTTGACTTTATCAAGTGAATATAAGATAATCCCATTTACATGTTTTGTAAATTAATTTGATACTCGACATTAATTAATGAATCAAATTGTGGTTATATGTCATAATCTGACTTGACTTTTAATTGATTTGTTTCCCTAATCAAACATTTATTTTATCATATTGTGTAGTTGCGTATTTTGTGTCATTGCATCTTCGTAAAGATATTGAATCTTAGAAGAATCAAATGATGTGATGACTTCACGCAGTAGATAAAATTAAAGAGTAATGATACACTCACACATATTTCTACCGAAAATTTTACAAACTCTCTCACTGCAGATCACTATAGCTACAGTGAGAGAGTTTGTAAAATTTTCGATAGAAATATATGTGAGTGTATCATTTTTTGAAAATTAAATACAATGCAAATGATTACATAAAACCAAATTAAAAAATTATATACACGTATATCCGGAAAAAAAAAATTATTGATAAAAAATTCAAACGAAACCCATATAAAAAATGACCAAAAAACTAATTAATAAGATTATTCAGGATTGGCCATCGATTATTATGTAGATTGAATATTACTTGTGCATCTTATTTACAATATCTTGTACATCCATACAAATAATTAATGGTAAATTAATGCCGCATTAAATTTATGTGGTTCCCGGTCAATGAATAAATTAGGAGAATTAACAATTCAATTAGGGGAATAATTCGGATCAACATACTAGAAGCAGTTATAAATGGTGAAATAAAAAAACCCTAGTACTCATTCTCATCGAACTCAATCTCTCGTCATACTATTTTGTTTGCTTTTATTTACATAAATTCGGTTTTAAAAAACTAGCGGTCAATCTTACTTTACTTTGCATACTTGTCTTTAAAGTTAGTTAGGATTTAATTGAATTAAGAATTTAGAATTGTTATGTAATATCCCGAATTTTGAAATAATTTTGGAAGGTTATCGGATAGTGGTTTAGGTCTCGGAACAGAAAGATACTGGAGAACAAGAGTTTGAGTGTTGAAAAATATGTTGGAATCTCTTGAAGTACCGTTTTAATGTTTTGGAAATCGCGTAATTTGGAAAACTAACCAAGCATACTATGTTTTTATTTATTTTAATGATTTTGACCCTCTGTTGTGCATGTATAGGATTTTGTCCATCTGAAAATGAGCCGACCCGTTACCCTCTGTCGAGATGAGCTTTTTACGAACAATGTCCAGTCATGACGCACGACTCAGATATTAGACGTCTGGTTAGTTTTCCAATATATTTTCGAAAGATTGGTTTTATAATGTAATTTTTAAAAGATAAATTTAAAGCGGTTTCTTTATTTTTTGTTTCAAATGATGAATGATATTGACTGTCTGGATTTTGTATTATGTTTCTGTTTCTGATGATGGGTGAGATTGACCTTATGATATTTGTATTGGTAATGTGTGTGAGATCAGTTTGATTGGTGATTTGGCTCATGGAATAGAAGTTTTAGTCAAGGTATCCGTTCAAACGGAATTCATCTCGTACCTGTCCTAAAATAGGTAATGAGTCCTATACGAGCTTTTTTTGATCACGTTAGTATACAGTTTACATAAGTATGTTTTGAATGTTTCTCTTGTCCATTTTAAATACACACACGCGCACACACATACATACATACATAAATATATTAGTATATCTTTAATTGGTTTGCTATTGTCAATTTTGGTACGATTGTTACGTATAAGACTTGGAAACTTGTTCAAGGTACGTTTCTGAGTCTGTATATGTAATTTGGATGTGGATCGTTCGAAAGATTTATTCTTGGTTTATATGGTATGAGTGTGTTTACTTACTGAATTTTATAACTTACACCACAATAATTTGCTAATTTTATAGGTTTAAAACCAGATTGGTCAGCCACATAAGTTTTTGGGAAGTCATGCTCAAGACGATGGTTTACCCAAGCTACAGTTGAAATAGTCTAAGAGTTATGTTAGTTATATTTTGAATTGTGCAATGCATGCTGTTTTATGTATGTCAATAAAAGTTTTGATTTGTATAAGTAATTGTGGGCATGAAGCCCTTGAGTATTGATGTTGAGAATTGATATATCTTGAATTGGGACCGGAGGTCATTTTTCCATAAATGATGTTTGTTACAAGTAGTTTTGGTGCAGGAATGTGTTCTACGTTGTCCGAATTTATGGTGCGTCATGTCCATTTTTTGTTAGAATTGAGGCTCAGGGAGTTGGGTTATTTTTGTCTCCTGTCGGTAGCATCCTGCCTCTGGCAGGATGTTACAGATTTAGTATCAGAGCAAAAAGTTTAGATGTCAGTGACTACAACTACAAGGTATCCGATCGTCTGAGTAAGTTTTCTATTATGAATAGACCATATAGGTCTTATGTTTACAGCATGATTTGATCTCTCTGGTATATGGTATGATATGTAATGATTTTGATTTGATATGAGTTAGATCATTTTGATGTATATCGTCTCACATGATATGATATGGCTTAGAATCAATATATATGGAATGAATCATATATGATTTAATTCGATTCGATTTGATATAAATTGAATGAGTTTGTTATGGATCGAATAATTTCATATGATTTGAATTGATATTTGTGTTGGACAATTATGACCCATAACATCACTATTTGTAAAAGACATGGTGTGTTTTTACAAATTAACTATGTGACAAAGGAAATTGCTCTTTTATCATTTTCTAATTGGATTACTTGGATATATAAATGATAAAAGTCCATATGATTAGTACCGGATTAATAAGATATGAGACAGTATTAATTTACGAAAAGTTTAATCATTAAATATCCCTAGTCGTAGTATTATCGAGACTGAACATCGATAATGTGGAATATGCTAGTATTACACTTGTGCACGTTATGGAAGCTTAACGGTATAGTTCTCATATATTTAAGTATTGGATACTTATGCAAGTGTGATAGGAGGTTCTGTTAGCCGTTGGACCGGGAACAGCTTCGCTCTAGATAGATCTCTCGGAATCCCATTGGTAGTATGACTATGTGTCTATGGGAATCTGAATCAGGGTAGGTGTATGTGGTCTTAACCTAAGACTTGCATCGCTAATACTTGCGACAATCAGTACGCTTTGGTTTTGGTCGTCTGGAGCTTTAACAAGTTTTGTGTACGCCTCTTCTGGGTTTATTGAGAATCGTAGTGTATTGGGTGTGATGTCAAGATGGAAATATCACTTCAGTCATATGGAGACGATGATCACGCAAAGATACATAACTAGTACTCTTAAATGTTGTAGCTATCGGGATAGTATGACTAGGTCATGATTATCCGATTACAGAGACTAGTTGCTAGTGATCTGTTATATGCTTCGTACGAGGCAGATACAATTCCAGCCCTAGGCCTAGCATGTGACATCAGATATTGGATCGTATTAGGAAATACATTGTATACTACGTCTGATACAGATTATATATTCTTCGTTGAGTATTTCTGGAGAATTGGGTAGGCATGGTGCTTTGCTAGAAGCCAACCATGTCTTGTAAATCGGTAAGAATGTGGTACCGGGTACGTACGTGTTCGGATAGTCCGATGTCCGTATTTACTGCCAACATATCCATGGATCTCTTGGGTCGCTTCCCAAAGATTCACCGATGACATTTGACTCGAACATAATTAATCTGGGATTAATTATGAGAGAGAAAATTAATCTGGGATTAATTACGGTAAGAATTAATCTGGGATTAATTATGAGAGAAAAAATTAATCTGAGATTAAATTCGTCTAGAAGAGAGAACGCGATTAATTTGGAATTAATCGGCAAAATAAATTTAATAGTTAAATTGGATTTTACTATTTAATTTATTTAATTGGGCTAAAATAATATATTGAATATATTAATTGAAATTGGATTTCAATACGGAATTAAAATTGGATTTTGATTCAAGCGAACGAATTAATTTGGAATTAATTCGTAAGCGACTTTCGTAATAATTTTGCGAGGCATTATTATTTAATTAAATTGGATTTAATTAAGTCGCGACAGAAAATTCATTTAATCGGATTAAACGAACCCGAGCCCAAAGTGTGTTGTGTAAGCCAACTAGATTTGGAATTAAATGGGTGTGACCCATGACTTACATCACTTGTCACTATTTGTGATGTAAGTAGTTGGCAAAAAGTAAATTGGATTTATTACACATCACACCTATCAAGTTAATATAACTTTGGTAATTATTTTTGGAAAACACATCACTATTCACCATCTTCTCTCTTTCTTCCTCTTTGGCCGAATTTCTTCTTCTTGGAGGAGAAAATTTTCTTGAAAAATTTGTTCAAGCTAGCACTTAAAAGAGTGAATTAAGGTGATAGGGAAACTCACCGAAGAGTTTGGAACTCTACAACAAAGCTTGGAGCTTCAACGACAAAGAAAGTTTTTAATTTTCTCATCCGTTCAATGTGAGTATTTCCGCAACTCTACTTGAATTATTCACACACAAATCTTGTTTAGAGATCATTGGCATGTCTAGGACACTAACAATGGTATCAAGAGCCAATCTAAGCATTATTTGAATTTTAGGGTTCTTAACTTTAATTTGGGAATTTCATGCTTGGAGTGTGAAAATTCGAAATTGGTTGTTTGGTTGTGTTTGGATGATGATGAATTGGATTTGTACATCTTTGGATTTGTGAAAAATTGATTAGATTAATTTTCCCCAAATTCCCTCATATGGCCGAAAGTAACCCTAGGGGATCTCATGGTGATTTTTTGAAATTAGACTATTGGATGAGTTTAATGCATAAAATGAATGTTAATTGTTGGATTAATTGGATTGAAATCAAAATTGAATGTTGTTCCATGTTATTACCGTGGGATGTAACATGTTGAAATGAGTTGATTTTGCCTCAATTTTGTGTTGGACATGAATTTGAGAATTAAACATGATTAATTGGATTAATTAGTGTTCTGGAAACATTATATTAATTGATTAATTGTGTTAATTACACTTTAAATTGAATTAATGTGTTTTTTGGAATATTATGTTAATTTAATTTGTTGTAATTGGGCTAATGGCTTGGTTGGGCCAAGTATGGTTTTGGACAATTGGATTGGATCCAATTGGGCCTAAAACCATTTCCATAAAGTCCAAATATGACTATTGGGCCTTTAAAATTTAATTGGGCCTAATGGGCCTAAATTGATTTTGTGGCATAGGGTGATTCCTAACTTGGGCCTTGACATCTTAGGTTTGGATCTATAATGGCCAAAGCCCATGCCTAAAGAATTAATTGAAAGTCCATTGGACTTTAATTAAATTGGCATTGGATGCTATTTGGGTCTTTGAGACCCAAATGGATTGGATTTGGAATCCAAGTCTAAAAGGCACTATTAAAAGTGTAATTATTTAATTTGGAATTAAATATGAATTAGTATTGGATACAATTTAAATTGGATTTAAAATTATAGTTCGATATAATTCAAGAATACGTACTTTGAATATTTATTCTTAAACGAGTTGGACTCGCGCAAATCAAATCGTTGTATTGACCGGCGTAAACACACACGTATAACGCAAGCGCACGTATCGTTCAAGTAGTATAAAAATATCGATCCCACGAGGACTTAATTTCTAATGTTGTTATTAATTATTAAATCTATTTATTTACAGATATCTAATTGAGGGTGAAGAGAATGATTGTTTGATTGGTTGAAAGTGGTTTTACAAAATAAATAAATAAATAAAAAGACAAAAGAAATTACTAAGGAAAATAACAAAAGACACAAAGATCTAGGGTTGTGAATCCTTCTAATATCTTTTAAAAGATGAAGTGATTATTTTATGTTTGTGTAATAAATCAGTTTGCTAACCTGGAACACTAAATTATGCAAAAGCCTCTGTCGATGGTCAGACGCAAATACCCAGTTTAACCCAATTGAACCATATGTCTATGTCAACCAAATTATCTGGATTCATTAAGTTTAAGTTCCAATTATGGCTACCCCCGCCCGACAGGTATATGTCTATTCTGTAAGGAAATCTATTAAAGGGTTATCTATCCTCAAGGAAGATCGTGGGCTATTAAGTCTAAGGCTGAAACCTAAAATCCCTATGTCTAGTTCATTTTAGATTTACCACATCAATTTTATTGGTGATCAGACAACAAGAAGCATTAAGCTTAAGACTTAAGACTTAATAAGTAAACCTTTAAATTACCCAAACTATAAAATAACCCCTTATAAACTGGTGATATTAGAATTCATCACAACCTCAGATAACTAACACATAACTAGGGCTAGTAAAAACTTAAAAGTAAAAGACATAAAGTAAAAATACTGAAAAGTAAAAAACATAAAGTAAAAGCTGAAAAGTAAAATAAAATAAAATAAAATGCTAAGGTAAAAGGAATTACTTTTACTATTTACTATTTTAGATATCTCCCATAAAATAATATATAAACTTGTGATAATATTACCAACCGACCAATCTGGCGGTATCCTTTATTAGTCGGGTTTAAACCAGATTAAAATGAATTACCAACCGACCAATCTCGCGGTATCCTTTTTAAGTCAATATTTTAAATAGTGAATATATTATTTTTAAGGGAGATTAATCTAAATAGTAACAGTAAAAGAATTACCTTTCACCCTAGCTGGGGAAGTTACCTCCTCATGGTAAATAGTAAAAACTGTAAAAAGTAAAAAAGTAAATTACTATATTAAAAAAACGTAATTAAAATTATTTACAAAACTAAAAAACTAAAAAAACTAAAAAACTAAAAGAAACTAGAGAGAGAAACTCTCTATTTACATAGAATAGAAGAGAGAGAGTGGTACAATCAATTCTGAAATTTGAAGCTGAATTTATAGGCGCGGGTAGGCTTCCGACGTCGCGATGCCAAGGCCTCTGGCGTCGCTACGCCAGCTTTTATCGACGTGGCACGCTCTGGTTCGTCGATTTGAAGATTATGGATAAGCTGATAAAGTGACACGTGGCGAGGTGGTGGGCTTCAATTATTGTGACACGTGGCAGCTTTTGATTGGTCGATGAGATTCTTATCCGCCACGTGTCAGATAAGGATTAGATACTCAATGATTGATGCTGACGTGGCGCTGACGTGGCGGTGACGTGGCGACACGTGGGAAAGAGACTGTCGGCACCGTAGGATTGCGACACGTGGCACTTCCTGATTGGTTGATGATGACGTGGCAGTGAGGTGGCAGTTTGACTTGGTCAACCTGGTGATGTGGCTGATGACATGGCAATGACGTGTAGTGACACGTGGCACACGTGGTGATGATGACTGTCGGCACCGTAGGATGCTGACACGTGGCACGGCGCATGTTAGCAGATCGGCTATGATGGTGACACATGGCAGGCACACGTTAGCAAAGTCAAACTTTTCTCAGATTCTGATTGTGGACTCGGCGCACGTTAGCACTGTTCGGCGCACGTTAGGCGTCGCGACGCGGGAATTTACCAAAATGTCATTTTTCGTCCAATTTTCACTGTTTTGGCCCAAATCACCTCCAGAATGTCCTGAAACTTTATTTATCTACAAAATAACATAAAACACATCAAAATATTCACAAAACCCAAGAAACTATACAAAATATTAGGTTAAATGAGTGGGAAATATTGATATAAATACCACTCATCATGTATGAACATTGGATGGTCATTAATCAAAGATTAATTCATTCGATTAGATTGATTGACAGCATGCTTTGTGTGAATACTTGGATGTATTTGTATGAATAATGTATATCGGATGGATATTAGATGGGTGGGGGCAATTTTGGAAATTATTGTAAGTATGGTACTTATTTATTAAATTGGACCTGCGTGTCCAGCCTTTCACCTCCTTATCTCTTTGTATTTCTCTTCTCACCAATTCCCCTCAATGCAAATGAGGTTTCTTTTAGTGTTATGTAATTGGGTAGAAGTATATAAAGTGCTAGCGGGAGAGAGGAAATTGAGAGATTTGTTCTAGGAACAAATTGTTATATATTCATCCGCATATCATTATTATTTTAATCGCGCCTTATTATGCTTTTAGAATGCATATTTAAGGGTGTATGATGAGACCTAATCAAAGATAATAAATTGGTTGCCAATTTACGCGAAAAAACCCTCAGTAAATATTAAGCGTTTTCCTTCCATTGAGTGGTTCTTTCTCAAGATCCAAGATTGGCATTGGTTTGTTGGCCGAAGTCAAGATCATTGTCCATCGCGGATGTGTTTGAACCACGAAAGTTTTGTTACATATCGCATGTCTTGGGCAGTTGTGACTTGTTGGCCAAAATTAAGGTCACTTTTGTACATTGACGTGGATTACGAAGCTTTCCCACTGTCAATGGGTCGCGCTTAACTGGAATCATTAAGCTTGTTGAGCCAAAGCCAAGGCTTAGTTGATTCAGAGGAAAATGTTAGGAAATATATATTGGATATATATCTCGGACTTGGAGGTCCACCTACCGGATCTAGGTATTGGATGAGATCCAATTGATCTTAGAAATCTACCTAGTTAAGTTTCATACAGCTTGTTGGCCAAAGTCAAGGTTGTGTGTTATTTAACGGGATCCTAGCCCACAAGGAAACTGGGTTTCCCGAGTACTCCACAGAGGGTTAGAGGCTCGCCAAAAAATAGTGGGAGGCCAGTATTAAATTTGTAATTTCGTTTAATACTTGCTTACACGCGCTCTTTTATTGTATTTATCGTTGTTATAAACATATTAGTTGGACTAATATTGATTATTGCTTTCTTTGAATAGTTAGACTTTACAATACACTACTCCACTTGTAGTTGGTTATATAGTTGGATTATAGTAACCATTACATTTTGAGTGTACCCAAAATCGTTGATTGGATAGTTGGACTATTGCAATAAAGATGGCTGGAAAGATTAGCGTTAGGGACATAATCATGGGCGATTATATCTTTAACGGCTTCAATTTTCCAGATTGGGAGATAAATCTTAGGATAGTCCTGGGAGCCGAGAAGTTACTCTATGTCATAGAGAAACCTCTTGGACCTGAGCCCGAAGTTGAGCAAATAGTAGAGCATGAGCTTTGGAAGACTCATCGTGATGATAACTTTAGTGCTCATTCCATCATGCTTGCCGCAATGACTCTTCAGTTTCGTCGTCAGAACACAAGATTGGATCCTTATAGTATGATGTTAAAATTAAAGGATCTTCACAGATCTAACCTTAGATCACTGAAGTATGAATTGCAAAATAAGCTCTTTCACTTGCGTATGTCAGAGGGTACATCTGTCGAGCACTATGTGTCACAGATGATTGCTGACATCGAATAGCTAGGTCAGCTGGGCATAACCTTCGAGGCCGAGACTTCCATAGATTTGATCTTACAGTCTCTACCCGACTACTGGGGCGGGTTCGTCATGAACTATAACATGATGAACTAAGAGAAGACTCTTGGAAAGTTAATGGCAATGCTGAAAGAAACAGAGCCATAACTTCTAAAGGGCAAGAAGCGTGAGGCGCACCTTACTTCGACATCCCAAAAGGCTAAGGCTTGGCCGAAGGCTTCTGGGGGTGTGAAGAAGAAAAAGAAAAAGGGCAAGGCTAAATCATAACAGTCTTCTAGGAAGACTAAAGACATATCCCAAGACGTCTGCCTACATTGTAGCAAACGGGGTCACTGGAAGCGTGACTGCCGTGAGTACTAGGCAGAGTTGAAGGAAGTGAAGACGTGCAAGGCTCCGGCTTCAGGTATGTTTTTTATAAACATGTCTACTACTGGTTTTAAAAATTGGATTTTTGATTCTGGATGTGGTACTCAAATATATAATGGTGTGCAGGATCTGCTGATTAGCAGGATACTGGCTTCAGATGAGATCAACCTACGAGTCGGAAACGGGACGAGAGTCGCTGTTTTGGCCGTTGGGACCTATGTTTTGTATCTGCCATTGGGGCATGTAATTACATTAGGTGACTGTTATTATGTACCTAGTTTGACTAAGGAACATCATCTCTGTATCTAGTTTAACCTGATGCGGGTATACCTTTGTATTCATGAACACTAGGTGTTTTGTATATAAAGATAACATTTTGATAGCAGATGTTAATAATAGTCTTTATATTTTGAATATAAATGAATCTCAAACATATAACATGACAAACAAAAAGCTCAAATAGAGTAATTCTAATGAGACTTATTTGTGGCATTGTCGTCTGGGACACATTGACAAGACTCGTATATCCACACTTTCGAAGAGTGGATACTTGGACGGATTTGATCTTAATTCATATGATGTCTGCGAATCTTGTTTATTAGGCAAAATGCCTAAAACACCTTTTAGCGGTAAGGGTGTACGTGCCACCGAGCTGTTACCCCTCGATCATAGTGATGTATACGGGCCATGTCTAGCTAGGCTAGAGGTGGTTATGATTACTTCGTAACCTTTACGGATGTTGCATCGCGTTATGGTTATGTGTATCTTATGAAACACAAGTCGAAAACTTTTGAGAAATTCAAAGAGTTTCGACACGAAGTAGAAAAACATACCTGTAAAAGTATTAAAACATCACAGTTGGACCGTGGTGGAAAATACTTGAGCAATGAGTTTCTCGATTACTTGAAAGAGTATGGTATTCTTTCACAGTGGACTCCTCCCGGAACACCTCAAAGAAAGGTGTGTCCGAACAGAGAAACCGAACTTTATTGGACATAGTAAGGTTAATGATGAGTCATACTGGGCTACCAATTTCCTTCACGGGATACGCATTGAACAGTGCAATACTTATTTTGAATAAGGTTCCGTCAAAGTCTGTTGGACAGACTCCATATGAAATATGGACAAGAAAGAAACCAGGTTTCTCATTCCTGAAGATTTGGGGATGTTGGGCATATGTTAAACGTTTGGATGGTACCAAACTAGAACCCAAATCAGATAAGTGCCTATTTGTAATTGGTTATCCTAGGGAAACCAAAGGATATTATTTCCACAACCCATAAGAGAACAAAATATTTGTTGCTCTCCATACGGTTTTCCTTAGAGGAATTCCTAAATGCAGTGGTAAGTGGGAGGAAAGTAGAACTCGATGAAAATCGAAGTGATACTGTTCCTGGCACCGATCCCCTCACGGAACACGAACAGTTCATCGGGGATGAGACTGCTCCACAATCTTCTAATACACAAGATCCGCGTAGGTCAGAGAGAGTCAGAAAACAACCTTAGATGTATGGGTTTCTGATCTCATCTTATGTAGAT
>SKCR01002805.1:0-27200 GCA_019454045.1 Zanthoxylum bungeanum | reverse complement strand
GAAGCAATCGGCCCTTTTGATGAGCCAAGGCCAATCGGCCATAATGACCAAAGGCCTTTCGGCCAATCTACAAAAACAGATGGCATTTTCCTTTTTCTTTGCAATTTTAAATCAGAGGCAATTGCCTTTATTCTTTCAAAAAGAAGACAGTAGCTTCTCCCCAAAATGAAAGATTTATTGCCCCTCTGCCAAAAAGTAAAAAAGAGAGATTAATGGCCATTCGGCCAAACCGAGAGAGAGAAATAAAAAATTTCCAAAATTCATTTTTTAATTGATTTTTACTTGGTAGGTATGATGTATATCAAATCCAATTTAATTTATTACCAACCACTTATATCAATTATTGACAATTGATGTAAGTCATGGGTCCCACCAATTTAATTCTAAATCTAGTTGGCTTACACAACACACTTTGGGCTCGAGTTCGTTTAATCCGATTAAATGAATTTTCCATCGTGACGTAATTAAATCTAATTTAATTAAATAATAATGCCCAGTAAAATTATTACGGAAGTCGCTCGCGAATTAATTCCAAATTAATTCGTTCGCTAGAATTAAAATCCAATTTAATTTCTTGTTGAAATCCGATTTCATTTAATATATCTAATATATTATTTTAGCCCAATTAAATAAATTAAATAGTAAAATCTAATTTAACTATTAAATTTATTTTACCGATTAATTCCAAATTAATCGCATTCTCTCATCTCGACAAATTTAATCCCAGATAAATAAATAAATTAAATAATAAAATCCAATTTAACTAGTAAATTTACTTTGCCGATTAATTCCAAATCAATCGAGTTCTCTCTTCTAGTCGAATTAATCTCAGATTAATTCTTACCGTAATTAATCTCAGATTAATTTTCTCTCTCTTAATTAATCATAGATTAATATTGTTAGAGTCAAATATCATCGGTGAATCTTTGGGATGCGACCCAAGAGATCCCAGGATATGTTGGCAGTAAATTCGGTCATCAGACTATCCGAATACGTGCGTACCCGGTACCACGTTCTTACCGATTTACAAGATATCGTTGGCTTCTATTAAAGCACCGTGCCTTCCCAATTCTCCAGAAATATTCTTCTACGGAATACAAGATCTTTGTCAGGCGTAGTATACGTAGTATTGCGCAATACGATCCAGTATCAGATGTCACATGCTAGGCCTGGGGTGTTGGATAATTATGACTCATAGCACACTATTTGTACAGAACATGGTGTTGTTGTACAAATTAACTATGTGATAAAGGAAATTGCTCTTTTATCATTTGTAATTAGATTACCGGGATATATAAATGATAAAAGTCCATATGATTAGTATCAAATTAATAAGATATAAGACAATATTAATCCACGTAAGGTTTAATCATTAAATATCCCTAGTCGTAGTATTATCGAGACTGGACATCGATGATACGGAATAGACTAGTATTACACTTGTGCGTGTTATGGAAGCGTAACGGCATAGTTCTCATATATTTGGGTATTGGATACTCATGCAAGTGTAATAGGAGATTCTGTTTACCGATGGTATGAAAACCGGTTCACTCTGGATAGACCCCTCAGGATCCCATTGGTAGTATGACTATGTGTCTATGGGAGTCTGAATCAGGGTAGGTGTATTTGGTCTTAACCTAAGACTTGCATCGCTAATACTTGCGACAATCAGTATACTTTGGTTTTGGACGTCCGGGGCTTTAACGGGTTCTCTGTACGCCTCTTCTGGGTATACTGAGAATCGTATGTTGAGTTCTTATATAGGTCCCAAGATCAACCAATTCAAGCAAGAAAACACATGAATACATCAAGGAATAATGGCGGAAACATATACTCACAATGATTGGTTTGATGCTAGGAAGAACAAAACCCTTCAAGCTCTCTCCAAGGTCACGGCAATGGCTCTCCAAGGCTGTGATTGGCTCGGTTTTGCTGCTGCTGGATGGTCCAAGATTCGGCCATGGATGAGTGCCATTGAAGCTCCAAGCTTCAAGCTCCAAACAAGAATCCATGCTCATGAAATTCACTGCCCTATCACCTTTGTATCACTCATGGTGTGCTAGCACTAAGTCTTCTTCCTTGCTTCCCCTTGATTCGGTCAAACCAGAAACATTTGGAGGAAGAAACGGTTCAAAACCGTGAGAGGAAGAAGAGAAAGAGAGGAGGGAAAAAGCTTCTCCAAAAATCGTGGAGAGAGAGAGAAAAGTGAAGTTGAAAAATAAAAAATTGTATTTGGTTTTTATTATATTTTCAAAAAAACCCAAAAACCATTACCATTTTCTATTTTCAAAAGTCAAAAGTACAAGTCCTTTCAACTTTACACCCATCACCTTTTACTATTCACATCAAGTCACTTTAATGTCACATCACTCAAAGTGACATGTGATCTGACGTTTGACGTGACTTGCGTGCCGCACTCGAATTCGAAATACGAATGCGCTCGCAAACACGCTCGGGCTCGGGTTCGCTAATTCCAAATTAACGAATTTTCCGTCGCTTCGTAATTAAGTGATTACGCCTAGCGAAATCACTATTCACGTCGCTAACGAATTAATTCTAAATTAATTCGTTCGCCGAATTAAAATTCAATTTTAATTCCGCGTCGAAATCCAATTTCGTATAATATATCGAATAATATTTTATCGATTAATTCCAAATTAATCGTTCTCTCTCTTTAATTAATATTTTATCCCAGATAAAATATCTCCGTAATTAATCCCAGATTAATTTTCTCTCTATCAAATTAATCCCAGATTAATAAAGTGCGAGTCATACGTCATCGGTGAATCTTCGGGGAGCGACCCATTGAGATCCCCGGATATGTTGGCAGTAAATACGGTGGTCGGACTATCCGAACACGTGAGTACCCCGTACTACGTTTATACCGATTTACAAGACAAGGTTGGCCTCTAGCAAAGCGCCATGCCTACCCAATTCTCCGGAAATATCCTTACAGGAATATTAGATCTATATCAGGCTTAGTATACACAGTATTGCGTATTTCTGTCCAGTATATGATGATCACGTGCTAGGCCTGGGGCTGGAATTGTGTCTGCCCCGTACGAAGCACATGTCAGATGTCTGGTAACTAGTCTATATAATCGGATAAACATGACCTAGTCATAATATCCCGATAGCTCGAGCATTTAAGAGCACTAATACCGTATCCTACGTGACAATCATCTCCATATGACTGGAGTGACACTTCTGTCTTGACATCACACCCAACACACTACGATTCTCAATATACCCAGAATTGGCGTACACAGAACCGATTAAAGCCCTGGACGACCTCAACTAAAGTACATTAATTGTCGTATGTATTAGCCGTGCAAGTCTCAGGTTAAGACCAAATACACTTACCTTGATTGCAGACTCCCATAGACACATAGTCATACTACCAATGGGATTCCGCGGGGGTCAATCCAGAGCGAAGCTGTTTCCCGTACCATCGGTGAAACACAACCTCCTATTACACTTGCATGAGTATCCTATACCCAAATATATGAGAACTATGTCATTGTGCCCTCACAAACGCGCACAAGTGTAATACTAGTCTTTTACGTATTTATCGATGTCCAATCTCGATAATACTCTGACTAGGGATATTTAATGATTTATCCTTCGTGGACTGATACGGTCTCATATCATTCTCCGTCCAGGAACAAATCATAGGGACCTCTCATCATTTATATATCTAGGTGATCTAATCACAAATGATAAGAGTGCAATCTCCTTTGTCACATAGTTAATTTGTACAACAACACCATGATCTGTACAAATAGTGACGCTATGGGTCATAATTGTCCAACAATCTCCCACTTGGCCTATAGCCAGTCACTCGAGTGTCTTACACCCGAACTATGTACGGTTGGCTCAAATAGCTGAGAAGTACTTTCATCAGCGGATTTGCATGATTATCATCTTATGCGATTTATTCGATCATCACATCGCCACGAAGTATGATCCGAATGAATCAGATGAATATCGAGGTATTTATCTGGATCATTGATGAGACCATTAATTCTTTAGCCTGTGCTGACGCCTAGCTCAGCTGCTAACAGAACCATATCTAATCTAATTAGATTTGTTTATCGACCCAAATGGCTTCTATTGCTGCCTCAGCTGCAACAATAACCCGCATTTGTTGTTTATTCGGTAACAGTATCTTGCTTGGAAGATTTCCAGCTCACTGTTCCGTTGTTCTATTTTATAGTACCGTTGTTACGACTCATAGTCGTTATCATGAAAGCCAAGCTTTCACCGATTATTTTATGGGAATATCATTCCAAGAAATGACGTATTATCATTATTTTATAGGACAGCCACTGTGGTGCGCTCCCACTAACCCTCTTATTTACACAAGAATCATTTTCATTTTGAATTAAATCATAAACTATTATGATTACATCAAAACGACAATTCCAAGAACCTAATGCTTGCTTCAATCCAAACATGGATCGAATAACCCGCAAATCTTGTTTGCTAGTTATGGTTCGACAAAACCGTCAGGATGTTGTAAACATCCTCCGAAAGGTTTCCGTTAAGGAAAGCGGTTTTGGCATTCTGCTGCTACATTTCATCAATGAAATATGCAGCATCAGCAAGCATTTTCCAAATGGATTTACCGTGGCAATAGGTAAAAGGTTTCGTCCTAATCAACACAATGTTGATAACTCTACCTTTTCGCTACAAGCCTAGCTTAGCACGATGGTATGTTGCCATCCATGTATGTCTCCCTTGAAGACTTATACAGTACCAAATAGGCACAATGCCTTGCGGTACATCAATAGTGTCCAAACATAATTGATATACATGGAATCCATTTCGGATTATATGGCACTTTGCCATAATAGGAAGTCGATACCTTGTATCATTTCCTTGCACGTAGTCAGTTGGTTTAACTCATTAAGATAGACATCCTTATGAGGTGAGATCAGAAACCCATACCCTAGGTTGTTTTCTGACTCTATCCGACTTACGCGGTTCTTGTGTACTCGAAGATTAATGGTAATAGTTTCATCCTTGATGAACTATTTGTGTTTCATTAAGGATTCGGTGCCTGGAACAGTATTACTCTGATTTTTCATCGAGTTTTACTATCCTCCCACTTACCACTGCATATCGGTATTCCTCTTAGGAAAACCGCATGGCGAGCAACAATAACATTGTTCTCTAGTGAGTTGTATAAGTACTATACTTATGATATCTATAGGATAACCTACAATTGGCACTTATCCAATTTGGGTTTTAGTTTGGTATCATCCAAACATATGCCTAGCATACCCAAATTTTCAGGAGTGAGAAACCTGGTTTCTTTCATGTTCATATCTAATATGAAATCTGTCAAACAGATATTTATGGAACATTATTCAAAATAAGTTCTGCACTGTTTATGGCTTATCCGTTGAAGGAAATGGTAGCTCAGAGCGACTCATGATTAACCTTATTATGTCTAACAAAATTCGGTTAATCCTGTTCAGACACACCGTCAAACTGACGCGTTCCGGGAGGAGTCCTTATTGAAAGAATACTATACTCTTTCAAGTATATGAGAAACTTATTGCTTAAGTATTTTCCATTACGATCTTACCGTGACAGTTTAATACTCCAGCTGATCTGTTTGTCTATTTCGTGTCGAAACTGAAAAAGTTTCTGATTTGTGTTCTTCAAAAGAAACACATAACCATAACGCGATGCCACATCCGTACAGGTCACGAAATATTCATATCCATATCTAGCCTAGCTAGACATGGGTCCACTTGCTTCACTATGAACTAGGGCTAACAGATCAGTGGCATTTACACTTTTACCAAGTAAATAGTGCTATAGGCACTTTGCCCAATAAACTAGATTCGTAGACTTTATTTGAATGAAATCAAATTAGTCCTAGTATCCACTCTTCGAAGTGTGGATATACGATTCTTGTTTGATTGTGTCCCAGACAACAATGCCACAATTAGTTTCAACCTGATCAAATCAGTACGAGCTATATATTTGTCATGTTATACGTGTGAGATTTATTTATATTCAAAATATAAATGTTGTTATTCACATCTAATGTGTTTATCTCAATATCATCTTTATATAATAAAACACTTTAGTGTTCTAGAATATAAAGGTATATCCGCAACGGATAATACACTGATATAAAGATAATGTTCCTAGTCAAACTAGTTACATTATAACAGTTTCCTAATTTAAGTACACACCCTAAGGGTAGTTCCTAAATTTAGGTATCTACGGTTAAAACAGCGACTTTCGTCCCATTTTCAATTCGCAGATAAATCTTAATTGATGTCATTATCCTGCTCACAGCAGATTCTGAACATCAATACATATTTATGTACCACACTAAGTATTTAAAATCTAATTCTAATACTAGTAGTGAACATAATTATGACAATCATATTTGAAGTCAGAGCCTTGCTCGTCTTCAATTCCTTCTTGGGATATGTCCTTTTATCTTCCTAGAAGATTATAATGATTTTTTCCTTTGCCCTTTTCACATTCCAGAAGCCTTTGGCCAAGCCTTGGCCTATTGGAATATCGAAGTAAGGTGCGCCTTGCGATACTTGCATAATTGCAAATTTTGACTTTGTCTCCTTGAGAATAGTCATTAACTCTCTAAGAGTTTACTATTGCAATTTATATTTCAAAGATCTAATCTATGAAAATCCTTCAATTTCTTTATAAGATAATAAGGATCTAATCCTTAGTACCGAATAAGAAATTAAGGAGTCTATGACAAGTATAATGGATTAAGCACTATAGTTATCATTACATGAATATTACAAATATCATGTTCCACTTATTTGCTTAACTCCAGGCTTAGGCCTAATACGTTATTTTATCAAATAAATTAACTTATTAGTTTTTCCAAGACCATCATGAAATTATTCCCAATTTGAAAATTAAAGCCGTTTAAATACATTTTCCCCAGGATTATGTTTTAAACACCAATCTTTCATTTTTATCTTGATTCTAATAGTCCAACTATTTAATCAACGATTTGTGGTACTATTTATTATAATGATTATAATAGTCCAACTATATAATCAAATATAATTTAAATCAATTAACCTCAATAATATTGATTACTATAGTCCAACTATAAAATCAACTATTAATGAAATTAAATAATTCAAATATATTGATTAATATAATCCAATTATATATAATCAAATATAATACAGTCCAACTGTTTTATTAAAACAACAATTTTAAATATTAGTCCAACTAACATTTAATTTATTCGACGAAATAATTATTATGAGCGCGTATGGCAAGTTATTTAACGAGTATTGCAAATTCAATACTTGCCTCCCACTATTTTTCGGCGAGCCTCTAACCCTCTGTCAAGTACTCGGGAAACCGTGTTTCCTAGTGGGCTAGGATCCCGTTAAATATCACACAATCTTGACTTTGGCCAACAAATTGTATGATAATTAACTAGGTAGATCTCTAAGATCAATTGGATCCCATCCAATTCCTAGATCCAGTAGGCGGATATCCAAATCCTAAACATATATCTTATATATGCCAATACATCTAATGTATTACCTAACTTTTTTCCTCTGAATCAACTAAGCCTTGGCTTTGGCACAACAAACTTAGTGATCCCAGTCAAGCGCGACCCATTGACCATGGAAAGCTTCGTAATCAATGTCGAGTGACAAGAAGTGGTCTTGACTTTGGCCAACAAACCACAACTTGGACAAGACACCGATATGGAACAAAGCTCTCGTGATTCAAACACATCTTCGACGGACAAAGGGCTTGACTTTGGCCAACAAACCCAATGCCAGTCTCGGATCTTGAGTAAGAATCACTCAATGGAAGGAAAAACGCTTAATATTAAGCGATGGTTTTTCGCGTGCAAATTGGCAACCAATTTATTATCTTTGTTAAGGTCTCATCATCATACACCCTTAAACATGCATTCTAAATACATAATAAAGCGCATATGAAATAAAATAATAATGATATGCGGATGGATACTTTACATTGATCCTAGATCAAATCTCTCATTTTCTCTCTCCAAAGCTAGCACATGTATTTACTTCTACCCGTTACACTACACTTCTAAAGAAACCTCATAGAATTGAGGGGAATAGGTGAGAAGAGAATACAAAGAGTATAGAGGTGATAAGGCTGGACACGCAGGTCCAATTAATAAATCAAATTCATTACAATTTCAAAATGTCCCTCCCGACTAATATCCATCCGATATACATTATTCATGCATCGCAACCATGTATTCATACAAGCATGTTATCAATCAATCTAATCCAATTAATTAATCTGATAATTAAGTGATCATCCAAAGTTCAAACAACGATTTGATTTTGTGCGAGTCAAACTCGTCTTTGCGAATAAGTACTCAAAGTACACATTCTTGAATTAAATTAAACTACAACATTAAATCCAATTTAATATGTATTTAATACTAATTCATTTATTTAATTCCAAATTAAATATTACACTTTATTTAATGAACTTATACGACTTAAATTCCAAATTTAATCGCAACGGGTCTCAAAGCCCGATTAACGTCCAACGTTTATTTAATTAAAGTCCAATGGGCTTTTAATTAATTTCTTAAGGCGTGGACTTTTGGTCAATTCGGGTCAAACCGATAACCAAAGTCCAATCCGGGAGTTACCCCATAAGCCTTTAAATTAATTTTGGCCCATTAGGCCCAATTAAATAATTAAGGTCCATTAAGTCATAATTGGACCTTTTGGATTCGGTTTTGGGCCTAATTGGATCCAACCAATTTTGCCTAAACCCAACTTTGTTACAACAAAGCCCAAAAGCCCAATTACAACCTTACAAGCCCAATTTCCAAAATCAAGCCCAAATTAATTAACTTATAAAATTCCAAATTTCACAATTAATTAACATAAGTGTAATACACAATCAATTACCCAATTAACACTTCTAAAACATCAATTAGCCTAATTAATCATGCACTTTAACAACCAAATAGTGTCCAACACAATTCAATTAAAATCAAACCCAATTTACATGCTTTCAAGTCTCGGCAATTAGGGGTTTTTCAATCCGATTCGGTTTCAATCCAATTGAATCCACAATCATAATTTCCCAAATCAATTTAACTCATCCAATGAATCAAACAACAAAAATCACCATGAATTTCATGCCTTTGATTTTCGGCCAACCCACTAATTTTGGGGAAAATGTTCCAAATCAAAATTCAATCCAATTAAACTTCAATACAACATTACCCAATTGTTTTAAGTCACCCAATGATCAAAAAACAAAAATATACCAAGACAAATTAGGGTTCTATTTTCGGCCATGCCCAAAAATTTGGGGAAAAATGGATCCAATCAAATTTCATGAAATTGAACAAACACAACTTCAATTAAACATGTTTTAAGCATACTTAAACATCCAATTTAATTAAAACTTGCTCAAACACATTTTACCCAATTTCAAGTTACATGTTCAACCTAAAGAATTGGGGAAAATTGATCAAATCCAATTTTCTTGAAATTGATCATGCACAACTTCAATTAAACATCATCCAAGCATGCTTAAACAATCAATTTAACCAAAACAAGTCAAAATCGATTTTGCCCAATTTAAACCCTAACTTTTTTCATGCTTGATAATAGCTCAAGATACCATTGTTGAGTTCTTATATAGGTCCCAAGATCAACAAATTCAAGCAAGAAAACGCATGAATACATCAAGGAATAATGGCGGAAACATATACTCACAATGATTGGTTGATGCTAGGAAGAACAAAACCCTTCAAGCTCTCTCCAAGGTCACGGCAATGGCTCTCCAAGGCTGTGATTGGCTCGGTTTTGCTGCTGCTGGATGGTCCAAGATTCGGCCATGGATGAGTGCCATTGAAGCTCCAAGCTTCAAGCTCCAAACAAGAATCCATGCTCATAAAATTCACTGCCCTATCACCTTTGTATCACTCATGGTGTGCTAGCACTAAGTCTTCTTCCTTGCTTCCCCAATACTAATTCATATTTGATTCCAAATTAAATAATTACACTTTTAATAGTGCATTTTAGACTCGGATTCCAAATGCAATCTTGATAGGTTTCAAAGGCCCAATTAGTATCCAATACTATTCAATTAAAGTCCAATGGGCTTTTAATTAATTATTTAGGCATGGGCTTTGGCCATTATGGATCAAACCGAAGATGCCAAGGCCCAATAAGGAATCACCCTTATGCCATAAAATCAATTTTGGCCCATTAGGCCCAATTAAAATTTTTGAAGGCTCATATGTCATATTTGGACTTTATGGAATTGGTTTTAGGCCCAATTGGATCCAACCAATTGTCCTAAACCAAACTTGACCCAACCAAGCCCATTAAGCCCAATTACAACAATTAGATTAATATAACATTCTAAATTACATATTAATCTATTTCAAGTGTAATTAACACAATTAATTAATTAATCTAGTATTTCCAAAGCACTAATTAATCTAATTAATCATGCTTAACATCTAATTCATGTCCAACACAAATTAAAGCACAATCAATCCCTTAAAACATGCTTCACACTCACGGCAATACATGAAATTAACATTTAATTTTGATCTCAATCTAATTAAATCAACAATTAACATTCAATTTCATGTGAATCAACATATCCAATTGTCTAATTCAAAAAATTACCATGAGTCATCCTAGGGTATTAATCGGCCAAGCATGGATTTTGAGAATTTTTGATCTATTCAATTTATCACAAAATTACAAGCTCAACCAAACTATCAATTTTGCATTTTCATGCTCCAAACAAAAATACCCAAATTAAAGTCTACAAACCCTAGGATCCAAATCATGCTTAGATCTCGCTGTAATACCATTGTAAGTGTCCTAGACATGCCACGGGATCTCTAAGCGTGATTCGTGTGTGGATAAAACAAAAAGTTTGCGGAATAAACTTACATTGATCGGCTTTGACTTTTAAAATTTCCATGGATGTTGAAGCTTCCAAGCTCATGGGTGAGTATCCCTATCACATTCATTTGACTCCCATATGTGCTAGCAAGAATAAAAATTGAACCCCAAAATCACCCTCCAAGAGAAGCGAGATTCAGCTAAGAGAGAAAGCAATCGGCCCTTTTGATGAGCCAAGGCCAATCGGCCATAATGACCAAAGGCCTTTCGGCCAATCTACAAAAACAGATGGCATTTTCCTTTTTCTTGCAATTTTAAATCAGAGGCAATTGCCTTTATTCTTTCAAAAAGAAGACAGTAGCTTCTCCCCAAAATGAAAGATTTATTGCCCCTCTGCCAAAAAGTAAAAAAGAGAGATTAATGGCCATTCGGCCAAACCGAGAGAGAGAAATAAAAAATTTCCAAAATTCATTTTTTAATTGATTTTTACTTGGTAGGTATGATGTATATCAAATCCAATTTAATTTATTACCAACCACTTATATCAATTATTGACAATTGATGTAAGTCATGGGTCCCACCAATTTAATTCTAAATCTAGTTGGCTTACACAACACACTTTGGGCTCGAGTTCGTTTAATCCGATTAAATGAATTTTCCATCGTGACGTAATTAAATCTAATTTAATTAAATAATAATGCCCAGTAAAATTATTACGGAAGTCGCTCGCGAATTAATTCCAAATTAATTCGTTCGCTAGAATTAAAATCCAATTTAATTTCTTGTTGAAATCCGATTTCATTTAATATATCTAATATATTATTTTAGCCCAATTAAATAAATTAAATAGTAAAATCTAATTTAACTATTAAATTTATTTTACCGATTAATTCCAAATTAATCGCATTCTCTCATCTCGACAAATTTAATCCCAGATAAATAAATAAATTAAATAATAAAATCCAATTTAACTAGTAAATTTACTTTGCCGATTAATTCCAAATCAATCGAGTTCTCTCTTCTAGTCGAATTAATCTCAGATTAATTCTTACCGTAATTAATCTCAGATTAATTTTCTCTCTCTTAATTAATCATAGATTAATATTGTTAGAGTCAAATATCATCGGTGAATCTTTGGGATGCGACCCAAGAGATCCCAGGATATGTTGGCAGTAAATTCGGTCATCAGACTATCCGAATACGTGCGTACCCGGTACCACGTTCTTACCGATTTACAAGATATCGTTGGCTTCTATTAAAGCACCGTGCCTTCCCAATTCTCCAGAAATATTCTTCTACGGAATACAAGATCTTTGTCAGGCGTAGTATACGTAGTATTGCGCAATACGATCCAGTATCAGATGTCACATGCTAGGCCTGGGGTGTTGGATAATTATGACTCATAGCACACTATTTGTACAGAACATGGTGTTGTTGTACAAATTAACTATGTGATAAAGGAAATTGCTCTTTTATCATTTGTAATTAGATTACCGGGATATATAAATGATAAAAGTCCATATGATTAGTATCAAATTAATAAGATATAAGACAATATTAATCCACGTAAGGTTTAATCATTAAATATCCCTAGTCGTAGTATTATCGAGACTGGACATCGATGATACGGAATAGACTAGTATTACACTTGTGCGTGTTATGGAAGCGTAACGGCATAGTTCTCATATATTTGGGTATTGGATACTCATGCAAGTGTAATAGGAGATTCTGTTTACCGATGGTATGAAAACCGGTTCACTCTGGATAGACCCCTCAGGATCCCATTGGTAGTATGACTATGTGTCTATGGGAGTCTGAATCAGGGTAGGTGTATTTGGTCTTAACCTAAGACTTGCATCGCTAATACTTGCGACAATCAGTATACTTTGGTTTTGGACGTCCGGGGCTTTAACGGGTTCTCTGTACGCCTCTTCTGGGTATACTGAGAATCGTATGTTGAGTTCTTATATAGGTCCCAAGATCAACCAATTCAAGCAAGAAAACACATGAATACATCAAGGAATAATGGCGGAAACATATACTCACAATGATTGGTTTGATGCTAGGAAGAACAAAACCCTTCAAGCTCTCTCCAAGGTCACGGCAATGGCTCTCCAAGGCTGTGATTGGCTCGGTTTTGCTGCTGCTGGATGGTCCAAGATTCGGCCATGGATGAGTGCCATTGAAGCTCCAAGCTTCAAGCTCCAAACAAGAATCCATGCTCATGAAATTCACTGCCCTATCACCTTTGTATCACTCATGGTGTGCTAGCACTAAGTCTTCTTCCTTGCTTCCCCTTGATTCGGTCAAACCAGAAACATTTTGGAGGAAGAAACGATTCAAAACCGTGAGAGGAAGAAGAGAAAGAGAGGAGGGAAAAAGCTTCTCCAAAAATCGTGAGAGAGAGAGAAAAATGAAGTTGAAAAATAAAAAATTGTATTTGGTTTTTATATTTTCCAAAAACCCAAAAACCATTTACCATTTTCTATTTTCAAAAGTCAAAAGTACAAGTCCTTTCAACTTTACACTCATCACCTTTTACGATTCACATCAAGTCACTTTAATGTCACATCACTCAAAGTGACATGTGATCTGACGTTTGACGTGACTTGCGTGCCGCACTCGAATTCGAAATACGAATGCGCTCGCAAACATGCTCGGGCTCGGGTTCGCTAATTCCAAATTAACGAATTTTCCGTCGCGTCGTAATTAAGTGATTACGCCTAGCGAAATCACTATTCACGTCGCTAACGAATTAATTCTAAATTAATTCGTTCACCCGAATTAAAATCCAATTTTAATTCCGCGTCGAAATCCAATTTCGTATAATATATCGAATATATTATTTTATCGATTAATTCCAAATTAATCGTTCTCTCTCTTTAATTAATATTTTATCCCAGATAAAATATCTCCGTAATTAATCCCAGATTAATTTTCTCTCTTATCAAATTAATCCCAGATTAATAAAGTGCGAGTCATACGTCATCGGTGAATCTTCGGGGAGCGACCCATTAGATCCCCGGATATGTTGGCAGTAAATACGGTGGTCGGACTATCCGAACACGTGAGTACCTCGTACTACGTTTATACCGATTTACAAGACAAGGTTGGCCTCTAGCAAAGCGCCATGCCTACCCAATTCTCCGGAAATATCCTTACAGGAATATTAGATCTATATCAGGCGTAGTATACACAGTATTGCGTATTTCTGTCCAGTATCTGATGATCACGTGCTAGGCCTGGGGCTAGAATTGTGTCTGCCCCGTACGAAGCACATGTCGGATGTCTGGTAACTAGTCTCTATAATCGGATAAACATGACCTAGTCATAATATCCCGATAGCTCGAGCATTTAAGAGCACTAATACCGTATCCTACGTGACCATCATCTCCATATGACTGGAGTGACACTTCCGTCTTGACATCACACCCAACACACTACGATTCTCAATATACCCAGAATTGGCGTACACAGAACCGGTTAAAGCCCTGGACGACCTCAACTAAAGTACATTAATTGTCGTATGTATTAGCGGTGCAAGTCTGAGGTTAAGACCAAATACACCTACCCTGATTGCAGACTCCCATAGACACATAGTCATACAACCAATGGGATTCCGCGGGGGTCAATCCAGAGCGAAGCTGTTTCCCGTACCATCGGTGAAACACAACCTCCTATTACACTTGCATGAGTATCCTATACCCAAATATATGAGAACTATGCTGTTGTGCCCTCACAAACGCGCACAAGTGTAATACTAGTCTTTTACGTATTTATCGATGTCCAATCTCGATAATACTCTGACTAGGGATATTAATGATTTATCCTTTGTGGACTGATACTGTCTCATATCATTCTCCGTCCAGGAACAAATCATAGGGACCTCTCATCATTTATATATCTAGGTGATCTAATCACAAATGATAAGAGTGCAATCTCCTTTGTCACATAGTTAATTTGTACAACAACACCATGATCTGTACAAATAGTGACGCTATGGGTCATAATTGTCCAACATCACTTGTCATTCAAGTTGATGGAAGTGGTTGAGAGCTTTTATGATAGCTTCTCACACACTTTGTTTTTGCTTTTGCTTTTGCTTTTGAAAAAGCATATACATATTTTTTGACATGTCAACTTGTGTAACACTTTTGTTTTAGAAACAAAATAACAAAACAAAAACTCTCTCTTCCTCACCTCTCTTGGCTGAAACTTTGCACTCTTGGAGGGGCAATTTTTCTTTCAAATTTTGTTCCAAGCTAGCACTTAAATGAGTGAATCAATGTGACAGGGAAACTCACCCAAGTGTTGGAAACACTCAAGAAGGACTTGGAGCTTCCACCGAAATGCATAAAAAGTTTTGAACTCATCCGATCAATGTGAGTATTTTCTGTAACTCTTTTGATTTTATTCACCCACAAATCACTCTTAGACGATCTAGGCATGTTCTAGGAACACTTACAAGGGGCTGGAGTTGTGTCTGCCCCGTACGAATTATATATCGGATCACTAGCAACTAATCTCTTTATGATCGGAAAGTCATGACCTAGTCATACTTCCCCGATGGCTATAACACTTAGAGTACCAGTTCTGTATCATTGTGTGATCATTATCTCCATATGACTGAAGTGATACTTCCTTCTTGATATCACACCCAATGCACTATGATTCTCAGTATACCCAGAAGAGGCGTACACAGAACCTGTTAAAGCCCCAGACAACCAAAACCAAAGTATACTGATTGTCACAAGTATTACTGATGCAAGTCTCAGGTTAAGACCAAATACATCTACCCTGATACGGATTCCCATAGACACATAGTCATACTACCAATGGGATTCCAATGGGTCTATCTAGAGCGAAGCTGTTTCCGTACCATCGGTGAACAGAACCTCATATTACACTTGCATGAGTATCCAATACCCAAATATATGAGAACTATGTCGTTACGTTTCCATAACACGCACAAGTGTAATATTAGCCTATTCCGTATTATCAATGTCCAGTCTCGATAATACTACGACTAGGGATATTTAATGATTAAACCTTTGTGGATTAATATTGTCTCATATCTTATTAATCTGGAACTAATCATAAGGACTTTTATCATTTATATATCCGAGTAATCCAATTACAAATTATAAAAGAGCAACTTCCTTTGTCACATAGTTAATTTGTACAACAACACCATGTTCTTTACAAATAGTGATGCTATGGGTCATAATTATCCAACAGATCGGTGTCTCGTGCAGCAGAATTAGATCTAACCCATTGATATAAAGGACATATGTATCTTTAAATTATTTTATAAGTTCGTAGGAAAAATGGGGACCAAATCGAAGTCCGGAAACTCAAGAATGAACAAAATAAAGTTTCAGTGCTCATGAACGGTAGCTGTCGGCGTGTCGCGATGCTCGAGATTGGGATTCACAACATCTAATCTGCGAATGTTCAGAGTCAAGACGTACAAGGGTGAGTGTCGCGACTCCCGAAGCTCTAAGAGATTAGTGTCGTGACGCTAGAGATCAATGTCGCGACGCTGTCCTGTGTAAAATGTCGGCAGAGAGTATTTTTTTCCTTTAATCCAATTTTCTCCAAACACTTCAATACACCTAAAAGTCCAATTTTAACATCAAAACCAACATCAACATATATTATAAAACAAACATATATGTATTATACCAACATCAACATATATTATACAACAAACATACATGTATTATAAATACATATATGCATTTCTTTGAATCAAAACATAAACCAAAATAGAATCATATAAAAAAGTGATTCATAGACAAATTTAGGTCACTCATAAGTGGTCAAGTGATTCTAGAATGGTAGTCATAACTCCAAGCTTTCATCTATGTTAGTGTCTCTAAGACATGCTCAAGATCTCTAAACATGATTTATGTGTGAATTAACAAGTAAAAGTTACGGAATAACTTACATTGTTATGGAGGAATTTCAAAAATTCTTTGAATGGATGAAGCTCCAAGATTTTGATTTGTTATTAATTTCCTTGGGTGAGTTTCCCTATCACCTCATTAGACTCCTCAAGTGCTAGCTTTTAGAAACTTTTTGAAGCAAAAATTTTCCTTACCAAATAGAGAGAATTCGGCAATGGCAAAGAGAGGGAGAGTGTGAATAGTGAGTTTTAACAACTTGGTTGTTGTGTTGATTAATGATCCAACTTATTATGTCAACCACTTCCATCAATTAGTGACAAGTGATGTAAGTCATGGGTCCCACCACATTTAAATTCCAAATTTAAGTTGGCTTCTCCAACACACAACTAGACTTGGGCCTGGGTTCGTTTAATTTCGAATTAAATGAATTTTTTGTCGCTACATAATTAAATCCAATTTAATTAAATAATTGTGCCTCGTAAAATTATTACGATAGTCGCTTACGAATTAATTCTAAATTAATTCGTTTGCTCGAATTAAAATACAATTTTAATTTCGTATTGAAATCTAATTTCAATTAATATATCAGATATATTATTTTAGCCCAAATAAATAAATTAAATACAAAATCCAAATTAACTATTAAATTTATTTTATCGATTAATTCCAAATTAATCGCGTTTTCTCTTCTATATGAATTTAATCCAAATTAAATCTTGTCGCAATTAATCCCAGATTAATTTTCTCTCTCATACTTAATCCCAGATTAATTCTATTTTAGTCAAATGTCATTGGTGAATCTTTGGGAAGCGACCCAAGAGATTCCTGGATATGTTGGCAGTAAATACAGTCATCGGACTATCCGAACACGTGTGTACCCCGTACCACGTTCTCACCGATTCAGACATGGTTGGCTTCTAGCAAAGCACCGTGCCTACCCAATTCTCCAGAAATATCCTCCGAGGAATATCATTTGTATCAGGCGTAGTAATACAATGTAATATGTAATTCGATCCAGTATCGGATGTCACATGCTAGACCTAGGGCTGGCTCTGTGTCGGCCCAGTACGAAGCATATATCAGATCTCGTGTAACTAGTCTCCGTAATCGGAAAGTCATGACCTAGTCATACTTTCCCGATAGCTGCAGATTTTAAGAGTACTCTTCCGTATCCTGTGTGACCATCATCTCCATATGACTGAAGTGACACTCCTATCTTGACATCACATCAAATACACTATTATTCTCAGTAAACCCAATAGAGGCATACACAGAACCGGTTAAAGCTCCAGACGACCAATACCAAAGGTAACTGATTGTCACAAGTAATAGCGATGCAAGTCTCAGGTTAAAGATCACATACACCTACCCTGATTTGGATTCCCATAGACACATAGTCATACTACCAATGGGATTCCGAGTGGGTCTATCCAGAGCGAAACTGTTCCCAGTCCAACGGCTAACAGAACCTCTTATTACACTTGCATAAGTATCTAATACCTAAATATATGAGAACTATGTTGTTAAGATTCCATAACGCGCACAAGTGTAATACTAGTCTTTTCCGCATTATCGATGTCTAGTCTTGATAATACTACGAGTAGAGATATTTAATGATTAAACCGTTCGTGGATCAATATTGTCTCATATCTTATTAATCCGATTTAACCATATGGACTTTTATCATTATATATATCCAAGTAATATAATTACAATAATGATAAAATATCAATTTCCCTTTGCCACATACTTAATATGTACAAAAACATAATGTTCTTTACAAATAGTGATGTTATGGGTCATAATTGTCCAACAATCTCCCACTTGGCCTATAGCCAATCACTCAAGTATCTAATACCTGAACTATGTAAATGTCGCTCAAACTCAACGGTTTCTTTCCTGTCAATATCTCATATGGAGTCTGTCCAACAGAATTTGACGGAACCTTATTCAAAATAAGTATTGCACTATTTAATGCGTGTCCCCAAAAAGAAATTGATAGCTCTGTGCGACTTATCATTGACTTTACCATGTCCAACAAAGTACGATTTCTTCGTTTGGACACACCGTTCAATTGAGGTGTTCCGGGAGGAGTCCATTGTGAAAGAATTGAAACTCATTGCTTAAGTATTCTCCATCACGGTCCGACTGTAATGTTTTAATACTTTTTCCATTCTGTTTTTATATTTCGTGTCGAAACTCTTTGAATTTCTCAAAAGTTTCCGACTTGTGTTTCAAAAGATACACATAACCATAACCCGATGCATCATCCGTAAAGGTTATGAAGTATTCATATCCACCTCTAGCCTAGCTAGACATGGGCCCGCATACGTCACTATGAACGACGGCTAACAACTCGGTGGCATGTACACTTTTACCACTAAAAGGCGTTTTAGGCATTTTGCCTAACAAACAAGATTCACAGACATCATATGAATTAGGAACAAATCCGTCCAAGTATCCATTCTTCGAAAGAGTGGATATACGAGTCTTGTTAATGTGTCCCAGATGACAATGCCACAGATAAGTCTCATATGTTTTACTCAATTTGAGCCTTTTGTTTGTCATATTATATTTTTGAGATTCGTTTATATTCAAAATATAAAGACCATTATTCACATCTGCTATATATATCATAATATCATCTTTATATACAAAACGCCCAGTGTTCCAGAATACAAAGGTATACCCACATCAGGTTAAACTAGATACAGAGATGATATTCCTACTCAAACTAGGTACAAAATAACAGTCACCTAAAGTAAGTACATGCTCCGATGGCAGATTCAAAACATAGGTGCCAACGGTCAAAACAGCGACTCTCGTCCCGTTTCCGACTCGTAGGTCGATCTCACCTGAAGCTAGTCTCCTATTAATTTGCAGATCATGCACATCAATACATCTGTGAGTACCACATCCAGTATAAAAAATCCAATTATTAAAACCAGTAGCAGACATGTTTATTTCAATAACAAACATACCTGAAGCCGGAGCCTTGCCCGCCTTCGCTTCCTCCAAGTCCGCCTTGTACTTACAGCAGTCATGCTTCTAGTGACCCCGTTTGCCACAATATAGGCAGACGTCTTGGGATTTGTCATTTGTCTTCCTAGAAGACTGTTATGATTTAGCCTTACCATTCTTTTTATTTTTCTTCACACCCCCAGAAGGCTTCGTCCAAGCCTTGGCCTTCTTGGATGTCGAAGTAAGATGCGCCTTGCGCTTCTTGCCTTTTAGAAGCTCTTGCTCTGCCTCTTTCACCATAGCCATTAACTCTCCAAGAGTTTTCTCTAGGTTTATCATATTATAGTTCATGACGAACCCGCCCTAGCAGTCGGGCAGAGACTGTAAGATCAAATCAATGGAAGTCACGGCCTTGAAGGTAATGCCCAGCTGGCCCAGTTGTTCGATGTCAGTAATCATCTACGACACATAGTTTTCGACAGATGTACCCTCTGACATTCGAGAGTGAAAGAGCTTCTTCTGCAAATTGTACTTCTGAGATCTAAGATTAGATCTGTAAAGATCCTTCAATTTCAACATCGTTGCATAATGATCCAATCCCTTGTTCTGACGATGAAATTGAGGAGTCATTGCAGCAAGCATAACAGATTAAGCAGTAGAGTTATCATCACGATGAGTCTTCTAAAGCTCATGCTCTACTGGATGCTCAAGTCCGGGCTCAGGCCCGAGAGGTCTCTCTATAACATAGAGCAACTTCTCAACTCCCAGGACTATCTTGAGATTCATTTCCCAGTCTGAAAAATTTATGCCGTTAAAGACATTCTCGCCCATGATTATGTCCCTAACGCTAATCTTTCTAGCCATCTTGATTGCTATAGTCCAACTATTCAATCAAATATTTCGGGTACACTCAAATGCAATGGTTACTATAGTCCAACTATATAACCAACTACAAATAAAGTAGTGTTGAGTACAGTCTAACTGTTCAAAGTAAATAATAAAATAATATTAGTCCAAATAATATATATAATGACGATAAATAATAAAAGAGCGCGCATTTTAGCGAGTATTAATGATGAGTGGTATTTATATCACTATTTCCCACTCATTTAATCTAATATTTTGTATAGTTTCTTGAGTTTTGTGAATGTTTTGATGTGTTTTGTGTTATTTTGTAGATAAATAAAGTTTGGAAAGCACTGGAGGCAATTTGAGGCAAAACCGGACAAAAATGCGTCAACAGGGATATTTTCGTCTCTTCAGCGTCGCGACGCTGGAACACTGCGCGCCGCGACGCCCAGCGTGCGCCGAATCTGCTAACATGCGCCGGGTCCACAAAAATCAGAATCTGAAAAAAGTTGACTTTGCTAACGTGCGCCGTGGCACGTGTCACCATCACAACAGAGATGCTAAAATGCGCCTTGCCACGTGTCGAAATCCTATTGCTTGGACGGCCACCGCCCCACGTGTCATCCTACGTGTCGCCACATCATCGTCCACATCAGCAGCCACATCAGCAAGTCAACCGAGTCAACATGCCATGTCATCATCAGCCAATCACAGCGCGACACGTGTCAACCTCTCATTCGTCTGACGGCCGCCGCCCCACGTGTCGCCACGTTGTCTTCCACATCAACAGAGTGACGTCACCAATGACGTCATGAACAGTGACACGTCATCAATGACGTCAGCATAATAATTGAGTTTTAGCCGCCATGACACGTGTCGCTCTAAACAGTCAGCCGCCTTGCTACGTGTCATCTCCTCATTGTGCCACGTCGACAAAATCCAGCGTCGCGACGCTGAAGCTTTGGCGTCGCGACGCGCGAACAGTGACCAAATAGTGAATTTTTTTTGCTATAAATAGGCCGCGAATTTTCAGTTTTCATTACACCTTTTCTCACTCCTTCTATGTAATTAGGGAGTTTCTCTCTCTAGAATTTTCATTTTTATTTTTTACTTTTTACTTTTGTAATAATTTTAATTACTGTTTGTAGTAATAATAATTTACTTTCTTTATTTTACAGTTTTTACTATTCACTATGCGGAGGTAACTTCCCTATGCTAAGGTGAAAGGTAATTATTTTATTATTGCTATTTAGATTAATCTCCCTTAAAAATAATATATTTACTATTTAAAATTCTGATTAATAAAGGAATACCGCTATATTGGTCGGTTGGTAAATTTATTTTCTGTTGGTTTGAAACTGATTAATCAAGGATACCGCCAGACTGGTCGGTTGGTAAATTTATTTTGGTACCGCCTTTATGGCTGGATTATGGACAAATATTACCGCCTATATGGCTGGTTGGACTTAATTGGACTTAATCAGGATACCGCCAGATTGGTCGGTTGATTAAATAATTTCATAAGTTTATATATTATTTTATTGGAGATATCTAAATTAGTAATATTAAAAGTAATTCCTTTTTACCTTAGCATTTTATTTCATTTGTAATTTTCTCTTCAGCATTTTCATTATCGCAATTACTTTTCAGCAGTTTATGTCTTTTATTTTCAAGTTTTTATCAGCCCTAGCTATGTGTCATAACTAAGTTAATATCTAGGGTTGTGATGAAATTCAATGTCACGGGTTTATAAGGGTTAGATTATAATTTGGGTAATATAAAGATTTATTTATTGAGTCTTAATCTTAATGCTCTTTAATTAACTGGCCATTAATTAAATTGACTAGGTAAACTTAAAATGAACTAGACATAGGGATTTTAAGTTTAAGACCTTAGATTCAATAGCCCACGATCTTCCTTAAGGATAGATAACCCTTTCAATAGATTTCCTTACAGGATAGGAATATACCTGTCGGGCGGGGGTAGTCTTAATTGGAACTTAATCGTAATGAATCTAGGTAATTTGGTTGACATAGACATATGATTCAATTGGATTATACTAGGTATTTGTAATTGACCATCGGAAGAGGCTTTTACATAAATTAGTGTTTCAGGTTAATAAATCAATATATTACCCAATTATAAAATAACCACTTTATCTTTATATAATATTGGAATAAATCACAACCCTGGATAGTTTTAATATTGAATTTTCTTAAAATCTACTTTCAAACAATTATATTTTATTGTCTTTAAATTTAGAATCGTCGCTATTTCAAATCAGTTAAACAACCTGATAGATACTAGTAATCAATTAACCTCATAAAATTAATAACTTAGGTATTAAGTCCTCGTGGGATCGATACTTTTTATACTACTTGAACGATACGTACGCTTGCGTTATACGTGTGTGTTTACGCCGGTCAATTAAACGAAATTGCAAATTTAATACTAGCCTCTCACTATTTTTTGGCGAGCCTCTAACCCTCCGTTGAGTACTCGGGAAACCTAGTTTCCTAGTGGGCTAGGATCCTGTTAAATAATACAAAACCTTGACTTTGGCCAACAAGCTGTATAAAATTTAACTAGGTAGATCTCTAAGATCAATTGGATCCCATCCAATTCCTAGATCCGATAGGTGGACATCCAAGTCCGAAACATATATCCAATATATTTCCTAACCTGTTTCCTCTGAAGCTTAATGATTCCAGTTAAGCGCGACCCATTGACAGTGGGAAAATTTCGTAATCCACGTCGATGAACATAAGTGACCTTGACTTTGGCCAACAAGTCATAACTGCCCAAGACATGTGATGTTAACAAAGCTTTCATGGTTCAAACAGATCCGCGGTAGACGATGATCTTGACTTTGGCCAACAAATCAAAGCTAATCTTGGATCTTGAGAGGGAACCACTAAATGGAATGAAACACTTAATATTAAATGTGAGTGTGTTTTTCCTAAATAGGCAACCAATTTATTATCTTTGATTAGGTCTCATCTCATATGTTTTACTCAATTTGAGCCTTTTGTTTGTCATATTATATTTTTGAGATTCTTTTATATTCAAAATATAAAGACCATTATTCACATCTGTTATATACATCATAATATCATCTTTATATACAAAACACCCAGTGTTCCAGAATACAAAGGTATACCCGCATCGGGTTAAACTAGATACAGAGATGATATTCCTACTCAAACTAGGTACAAAATAACAGTCACCTAAAGTAAGTACATGCTCCGATGGCAGATTCAAAACATAGGTGCCAACGGTCAAAACAGCGACTCTCGTCCCGTTTCCGACTCGTAGGTCGATCTCACCTGAAGCTAGTCTCCTGTTAATTTACAGATCATGCACATCAGTACATATGTGAGTACCACATCCAGTATCAAAAATCCAATTATTAAAACCAGTAGCAGACATGTTTATTTCAATAACAAACATACTTGAAGCCGGAGCCTTGCCCGCCTTCGCTTCCTCCAAGTCCGCCTTGTACTTACAGCAGTCATGCTTCGAGTGACCCCGTTTGCCACAATATAAGCAGACGTCTTGGGATTTGTCATTTGTCTTCCTAGAAGACTGTTATGATTTAGCCTTACCATTCTTTTTATTTTTCTTCACACCCCCAGAAGGCTTCGTCCAAGCCTTGGCCTTCTTGGATGTCGAAGTAAGATGCGCCTTGCGCTTCTTGCCTTTTAGAAGCTCTAGCTCTGCCTCTTTCAGCATAGCCATTAACTCTCCAAGAGTTTTCTCTAGGTTTATCATATTATAGTTCATGACGAACCCGCCCTAGCAGTCGGGCAGAGACTGTAAGATCAAATCAATGGAAGTCACGGCCTTGAAGGTAATGCCCAGCTGGCCCAGTTGTTCGATGTCAGTAATCATCTACGACACATAGTGTTCGATAGATGTACCCTCTGACATTCGAGAGTGAAAGAGCTTCTTCTGCAAATTGTACTTCTGAGATCTAAGATTAGATCTGTAAAGATCCTTCAATTTCAACATCGTCGCATAAGGATCCAATCCCTTGTTCTGACGATGAAATTGAGGAGTCATTGCAGCAAGCATAACAGATTAAGCAGTAGAGTTATCATCACGATGAGTCTTCTAAAGCTCATGCTCTACTGGATGCTCAAGTCCGGGCTCAGGCCCGAGAAATCTCTCTATAACATAGAGCAACTTCTCAGCTCCCAGTACTATCCTGAGATTCATTTCCCAGTCTGAAAAATTTATGTCGTTAAAGACATTCTCGCCCATGATTATGTCCCTAACGCTAATCTTTCTAGCCATCTTGATTGCTATAGTCCAACTATCCAATCAAATATTTCGGGTACACTCAAATGCAATGGTTACTATAGTCCAACTATATAACCAACTACAAATAAAGTAGTGTTGAGTACAGTCTAACTGTTCAAAGTAAATAATAAAATAATATTAGTCTAAATAATATATATAATGACGATAAATAATAAAAGAGCGCGCATTTTAGCGAGTATTAAACGAAATTGCAAATTTAATACTAGCCTCTCACTATTTTTTGGCGAGCCTCTAACCCTCTGTTGAGTACTCGGGAAACCTAGTTTCCTAGTGGGCTAGGATCCTATTAAATAATACAAAACCTTGACTTTGGCCAACAAGCTGTATAAAATTTAACTAGGTAGATCTCTAAGATCAATTGGATCCCATCCAATTCCTAGATCCGATAGGTGGACATCCAAGTCCGAAACATATATCCAATATATTTCCTAACCTGTTTCCTCTGAAGCTTAATGATTCCAGTTAAGCGCGACCCATTGACAGTGGGAAAATTTCGTAATCCACGTCGATGAACATAAGTGACCTTGACTTTGGCCAACAAGTCATAACTGCCCAAGACATGTGATGTTAACAAAGCTTTCATGGTTCAAACAGATCCGCGATAGACAGTGATCTTGACTTTGGCCAACAAATCAAAGCTAATCTTGGATCTTGAGAGGGAACCACTAAATGGAATGAAACACTTAATATTAAATGTGAGTGTGTTTTTCCTAAATAGGCAACCAATTTATTATCTTTGATTAGGTCTCATCATACACCCTTAAACATGTATTCTAAAAGCATAATAAGGCGCGATGAATATATAATGATATGCAGATGGATATTCACAAATTGTTCCTAGAACAAATCTCTCTTTTTTCTCTCCCGCTAGCACTTTACATTCTTCTAAAACCCCAATTACATTACACAATAAGAAACCTCATTTACATTGAGGGGAATTAGTGAGAAGAGAAATACAATGAGAATGAGAGGTGATAGGCTGGACACGCAAGTCTAATTTCAAATAAATACAATATTTACAATAATTTCCAAAATTACCCACATCTAATATCCATCCGATATACATTATTCAAACAAATACATCCAAGTATTCACACATAGCATGTTGTCAATCAATCTAATCCAGTTAATTAATTCTTCAATTAATGACCATCCAATGTTCATACAAGGATTTGATTTATGCGAGTCCAACTCGTTTAAGAATAAATACTCAAAGTAAGTATTCTTGAATTATATCGAACTACAATATTAAATCCAATTTAAATTGTATCCAATACTAATTCAAGTTTAATTCCAAATTAAACAATTACACCTATTGTAGTGTCTTTTTAGTCTTGGATTCCAAATCCAATCCAAATGGGTCTCAAAGGCCCAATTAGCATCCAGTGTTATTTCTATTAGGTCCAATGGGCTTTTAATTAATTCTTTAGGCATAGACTTTGGCCATTATGGATCAAACCCATCATGCCTTGGCCCATTTAGGAATCACCCTATGCCAAAAAATTAATTTTGGCCCATTAGGCCCAATTAGATAATTGAAGGCACAAAACATATTTTGGACTTTTATTAAAATGGTTTAGGCCCAATTGGATTCAACCCAATTGTCCAAAACAAACTTTGCCCAACCAAGCCTATTAGCCCAATATAACCAAATTACATTAATACAATATTCCAACTAATCTAATATTTCCAAAACATTAATTAATCATGCTTATCATTCCAATTCATGTCCAACACAAATTGAAGCAAAATCAAATCTCCAACAACATGCTTCTCACGACAATTAACAAGAAATTAATCATGCAATTGATTTCAATCCAATTAAATCAACATTCAATATTTATTTCATGCTATTAACACATCCAAGAGTCTAATTTCAAAAAAAAATCACCATGAGCATTACTAGGGTAATATTCGGCCAAGGTAAAGGATTTGGGGAAATTTGATCTAATAAATTTTTCAACAATCCATTGATGCACAACTCTATGTTATCATCATCTAACATCAACCAAATAATCAATTTTGAATTTACATGCTCCAAGTAAAAAATTCCCAAATAAAGTTTATAAACCCTAGATTCAAATCAAGTTTTGCAAGGCTCTAATACCGTTGTTAGTGTCTCTAATACATGCTCAAGATCTCTAAACATGATTTATGTGTGAATTAACAAGTAAAAGTTGCGGAATAACTTTTAATTTCAAAAATTCCTTGAATGGATGAAGTTCCAAGCTTTTAATTTGTTGTTATTCTCCTTGTGAGA